>JABFOV010001103.1:0-28092 GCA_022817685.1 Aradophagus sp. ZL-2020
TTGAGAAGTGGGTTAGCTAATACAGAGAGAGACAGAGCGAGATAGTTGTGGATGGGGGAGGTGGCGCGCTCACCTGGAGAAGGAGGTGCGTGTAGGGGCGGGACGAAGGGTAAAACATGAACAGAAACAGCAAAAACAACTGAAAGAGACAGAATAATGGAAAAGCAGGAGAATAGTGGTGCAGAGTAGAGTAGTTTGGAAAGGGATGGTAAGGAGAATTGAGGTGGCGGGGAGACGTGGGGAATAGCCGAGCCGCGATTCGACGAGGCTTTCTTCGAAATGAATTACGCCGCTTAACGTAAATCATGCAATTGTTAATTGATTTAACACTCAGTCACGGTCTTTCTTCGCGCGACTAACGGCAATTGGTGTCCATTGTCGGCCGGGGTCGTAAATACGCGGGCCCGCAAAAGTGTCATACCGCGTGTAATTATGTCTAATTCTGCCGAATATATTTCACGCCGCGTGCAAGAATGGCCATTATATATTGCATTGTATTTGGCGCGGCGTTCCAAGCAACCCTAGCCGATCGCGCTCGATCGGCCACTATTTTTCACCGTCCGTGAAAATTGATGGTTCGCTTAAAGTCCCCTGGCAGGCACTTATATATGGTTGTTTGTGAACATTTTATGTGGCTTATAAAATGTCATACCGTGTAAATGTTGATATCAATTTATAGTTCAATTCATACGATATGTTGAAGCTTTTATATACTATGTATATTGCTATATATATGTTATTGTTTTAGAATTATATGTCCAAATGGATATTGAATGTATATGTATTTGAATATGTCAATTTACATCCTTTTATATGATGCCAAAATTGAGAATGGAAGTTTTTCATTGTCACTTTGAGGGTTCCTTTTCTCAGTCATCTATATGGTAGTTTGATGAAGAACTTTGAATTTTAAGTCAATATATAAAATTGTTTCGTCGTTAATTTTTCGTTGCAATCTGAGAAACTTGTCTTTTTTTTTTTTTTTTTCGCAATGTAAGAGTGATTGGTATATTAATGTATATTATAAATTGTTCTTTAAAAGTATTTGTATCCCTTGCGATCGATAATGAACAATTACCAACCAGAAAACCTGCCATGAGCGACCATAAGTTTTCAGCTTAAAATACTATTATTATTTCTCGTGTGCAAGTTTTTATTCTGCCATCTTTTATTATTACTTCAATAGACGTTACAAAAAGATTGGGATGCCGAATCATCTACTTTTTATGTTGAAAAGAACGAATACTGAAACTCCACGTACTTGAATGTTTATACATTGTAAATTACTTTTGAAGTACAGGGACTACGTAAAGAAAGTTGTACGCGTTGTAGAGGACTTAATCGCTGAGTCAGTTCGATTCCACAAAAACGTAATGGCAAAGATTCATAGCGAATCTTGCTCGCTTTAAAAACCCGAAGCTAATTATAAGAGGTTGTAGTTTAAATGCAAACTTTTATGCACAAACTTTTTGATCTATTAAATTATCATTTTCAAATCAATGACTACGACTTTGCTGCAATGTTTTATTAATAAATTTCATAAAATTAGTTAATAATTATAAAGAGATCGTTTGAGAAAATCACACAATGGCTTCATCAAAGCTATTTTATAATAATAAAATAATTCGTCCAACAAAAAAATATTGTCCTAAACAAGTACTGAGAAAAAAGATTTGCTTGATTCAACAAAATCATTTAGTTGCATTCTCTTAGTTACTCTTACCAAATCACATATTCAGAAGATAATTTCCTTTATCTCTGCGCAACTCATTTGATATTTTGATGAAATCAACCAAATGTTGGTTGATGAATCAAATATTTCGTTGATGAAATAGCGATTGGGTTGGTTGAACGAAATTGCTTGATTCAAACAAATCTTGGCCTCAGTGTCTATGATCCACCTGAGGCATGATCTTATAAACTTTTCGGTCGAGAATCACGCGTGACCATATATGAACTACAAATGAGTAACCACTCACACCGGCGATTAATCATGTGTAAAAGCGTTGAATTTAGAAATACCGCATCAAACTCGCTGCAGCGCGCGCTTTATAAAACTTAATCGCGAATCCGTATAAAAATGATCGCGCGGTGAGAAAAAGCCGAATAAAAAACTGAAAAGATGAGCTCTGACGAGCGATGCAATCTATTAGCTATTAAACAAGCTTCAAGGCTCCCGTTGCCATAACCGCGCGTGCCGTAACTTTGCTTAACGACGCTTTCAGTCTCACTGGATAAGTTAATTATTGTTGCCTGTTAACGATTTACAGTAACACGAACTGAGCGTTTCCTTGCAAGGTCGCAAATCATACTCGGTCGCGCTAACGTACTTGTGATTGATCGCCAAGTGCGCTTCATTGTATTTCGCAGACAGGCCGTGTCGTGATGAAGCAATTAATAGTCGATCTTTAACCATCGCCGTTGGGCCGGAAATCCAATTCCAAGTCAATTCGAGTGTTCGCTTTCTTAAAGTCAACGCGCACTTCAGCTTATTATACTCTCAGTTTGGGAACTTGAAATCGCTTCCCCGAAAGCCAAATGTTTTTGATTCCACTACAAAAGCGTAATTGTTCGATCTTTATATGGGAACTTGGGTGAAGTCAAGTGTAAACTTTCGTTTGCTTTGAATTTCGCATTCAATTTGATTACTTCTATGAAAATTTGTTCGATTTTCCTGGTAAAAATTGAACCAAATGATGCGTCGATTGAAAGGGAACATTTGTTCATTCTGGTTTGTGTAAT
The DNA here is from genome assembly GCA_022817685.1 of Aradophagus sp. ZL-2020. Lineage (NCBI taxonomy): Eukaryota > Metazoa > Arthropoda > Insecta > Hymenoptera > Scelionidae > Aradophagus > Aradophagus sp. ZL-2020. Next base: position 2,743 of record JABFOV010001103.1, read on the forward strand.
TCGAGTTATTCTTCATTCAATTAATTTGTATTCTTGTTTTGTGCTTGCAGATCACCGGGTGATGCGTGGAACAGATTAGCCACCATGGTGAACTTGTTGGAAAAATTATCATATCCCAGACATTTATTAATTCCAGCTTCAAATGCATCTCAAGACAGTGACAGTAAGTAATTGGCAAAGACTTTGTTCTTCTTTCGGATCTTGACACGTATTATTAAGTAACAAACTTTTTTCGCAATCGTGAATTAATCATGTATTCAGATTTTAATTTACTTTCGCTATAAATGCAAAGCACTGTGAATTAAAATACTTAAAATCCTATCTGCAGAACTCGTAATTCAAAATCATAACAAGTACTAACAATTTTCAACAGAATAAATCTTGTTGGGTTGAGTCGTAAAATTTTATTTTTCAAAAAAGTAGAAAAATTTATAATTGTGAAAGATCCTTGCATTTATTTAGAAATCATCTCTTTGTTAAAAGAAATTAAAATGAAATAACAGCTTTCTTATGATTTATGTATTCTTATTACAGAATTAGATTTGGTCAAGTTATCAGAGGATACAATTTTATCAGGATTCACACCTCTCATGTCCAATCCACAAGACCCTTTTTATGCTGATAAAGCTGAAGATATGGTAAGTAAAAAATTTTGTTTAATGAAACTTTTGATAAAAATTAATGTCTTTGTAATTTCTTCTATTACAAATTTTCATATAATTGGTACGTTTTGTTTCTTTTCTATAGAATTTGCAACATAATTCGCTATCAAATTGAATAAAATAATGGTATACATAGTGCAAGGATTTATATTCCGTTTTATTTTTTCATTGTAGGAAGTGGTCGAAGTGTGTTTAAGAATACATAAAATCCTTTTCTTTGGGCAAGTGTTTCTCTGTGGTTTGGAAATGCCGGTACTGAAATTGCAGAAGAACGAATCCGGAGTGAGCGAATACATTTCAGTTGTGGAAGCATCCAGTACCAGTTCACCCAGTTCTCCACCTGAGCAGGTATTCGTCACGTGGTACTGCCATTAAATTCCAACGAGTAAATTAATTGTTGCGGAAAGAAAACAATGCGAAGAACGTGTTACGAATTTGTGCAAAAGTCATTTCGTGATTGCAATTCAGCGCGAAAGGAATGTCAATGGTATCGAGGAATTCGATTGGCACTATCGATCAATACTATTCAATCAATACTATCTTCGCTGCATTAATTCGGTCATACGTAGGAATGTGTAACTGTTCTTGTATAAAATAGCGGCTGAATATTATTTTATTTTCCTTCCATCACGTAAAATTATAACAATCATTTTTTCGAAATATATTCCAACCTAATTTTCTATTTAAGTGTATAATCCAGCATTCACTAAATGAACCTAATAAACAGCACCTACCAACATAATTAAAATGCTAATTAAAGTGTTGACTTCTTTTCAAAATCCGCACATTAAACGTTCGATCGAGTTGCCGAGTAATTTAAAATAAGAGACGCTCTTAAGTCACTGTGTGATAAAATCTAAATGCACGTTCTTTGATGAACGCAAAATCTCCGAGTTCATGGTCCGTAAATCACTCTCACGCTCAACGTCTCAATAATCCAGATCATAAATCGAAGATGAACGAACGATGGGCAAATTTTTGTTACAGAGCGACTCGGAATTGCTGGTGGAGAGTTACAGCGAAGACGAAGATGATTCCGAGGCGACCTTGAAAAAATTGTCATCAAACGATGACGTCAGTGTGAATGTGCCGGTATCACCCACAGCGGCCAGTGAAACCAGATCGCTTATGGAGAGAAAGGAGGAGCTCGAGAGACGACAACGAAAACACGATCGTCATCGGCAACGGGTGCAGGTGAGCGAAGATTCGAGTTCAAGTTCAGTGGCGTGCACGCATTGTCTTACTTCACGTGCAAATCAACAATAACGATACATTGTTTCTCTTGAAAACTATGACAACTGTCCTGAAACTTTGTACTAAACTTTGTTAGAAATGTTGTACTAGAAACAATTCTTCTATAAATTTTGCACCAGCTATTTCTCAATTCTGTTTTATAAAGTATAAATAATTAATTTTCGTTTTACCTACACGTAAAGGAAAAGTGATTTGTCAATTGTTTTACTTTCTTTTAAAACATACATAAAAAAACATAAAACATAAAAAAAACACTGCTTTTAGTTTCAAGTCTATTTGCTCTACCGTGAAACTTGTGATAAGATTTTTTTGGTTTTTAGAATCGCGTCAGAATTGTTATTCTCATTCTGCTCCTTTCATTATCCTTTTCTCATTGTCATATTGCTAACGAGAATACGCCATAAATCACAATAATAGTTAATCGTTTATTAACGTCATCATTCCTAGTCGGCGAATCCACTGTCGTTATCATGTTGTGCTCACTGACCTTACATAATGAATTTTGCATAATATTTACATAGTTACTTGCAGTCATCAATCGCAAAATATGCCGTTACTTGACACATAATAATTTTGTTTAAGAAGAAAAGGGAAAGAAGAAAAAACGGGTAGTTTAAACTAACTCGGCCTTATGAAGACAAACTATTTACATTTATATTTTCAAGTGAACTCAACAGATCTTTGTTTTTAGTTGGATGTTTGATAAAGAAAGTAGCAAATTCGTATATTAAATGTAAATTATTTTTCATAAAGATTATTGCGTATCAAATTACGTTGAGTACGTATCAACACAGAATATTATTACACGGAAAAGAATGTATCTCCCGTTTCAAAGTTGAATCTGATTTCAATGAAAACTCTTTATCAGGCCTAGGTCAGGACAAGTTGTCTCGACTTTTCATCTTATCATTTTTGTTTACTTACTTCTTTACATATGCAAATATACGCGTAAATATAGCAACAAATTCAAAAAGACTCTCGTTTGAATTTCAGACTCAAAGCGGTATGTCAAGAATGCCGCTACTTATTGTAAATCGCCTAGGGGTCCGGTCATCAATTTTACCTTCTCTGAACTAACCACGTCAATCTTACAGATAACGTTGAATATTTAAATTGACTGATTAAATATATCATTCTTTGAATATGCTAAAATGCCCATTACGCCGGACGTTTTCTATTACGTTAATCGTTTCGTTCAATAAACAAGCTATTATTTACGCCAACTTTTGATGGGCGATTGATATTCGTCATAACACTGCCAAATTGAGTTGAATTTGAATAACACTTTTAATAGATAGGCTTGTTGGCGTAAAAAGAACAAAAAAAATTGCGAGTGAAGAATATTCGTCATCGTTCGAAGAACCTAATCGAATCATTATTAAGTCGTCCCAATTTTGACCTTTGACCCTTGACCTTGATCCTCGATACCTCAAATCTCAATCAAACAAATACACTCGTAATTAATTTATATTTGTAAGGTCAATTTTATAAATAACTACGTTTGTTCACAATTATATCTTTTGATGATATTTTTGCCAAAATACTTTTTTCTAACTAAACAAAATCCTCGAAGATATTCCAATTAAATTTCACTACGACCTAATTTGAGGGACCACTAATCTCGCAATTTACGATCAATCTTGCACCCAGCAATCTCATTATCCTTCATAAACTACTTATTAATAATTCCCGAAAGCACGTCAATTCGATTAAGACGTTATCAATTTATGTTCTTAATGTTTTCAACGTTTATTAGTGAACCTAAATAAAATCTGATATACTTTTCTTCATAAAAATAATAGTATTTTTTTGATTGAATTATTTGACAAGAGGAAGCTAGAATATTTCAATGTCTGAGAATATAATTTTTTCATTTTTGATTACAATATATGTTATTAAATTATATATAATTAATTTTCGTTTATTAATAAACGTTGGAAACTTGAACATATCAATTCGGCTTCTGCAATCTAACGGAGGCTCGACGTGGTTTTCACACTGTATCCAAACGCGCATGTGCACCTTGGCTTGAAATTGAAATGCCCGTGCGACGTGCGTCAAATGTGACACCGTCGCCGAGTTCACGGCGGCCCAGCCCGGTCGCTTCGTCTCACTCCGCGACCATTTCCCACGCCGTTGATTTGTACGCGCTGTGCAATAAGCGGGAATTCCCGGCTGCTGTTGTCTCACTTTACCTGGCAACGCCGAATACGTAGGCGGCGCTGCGCGATCGCCGCTTCGGTTTATGATCCCAAGTCCCTGAAGGCTATCTGATTTGCGAGAGGCATTACACACGGTGCATAGTTGTAACGCAACTGTTGCATTTATGAATGCGATTACGCTTAATATATCGTTAAGTCGTTGTGCCGTTGACATGCTAATTCTATATCACGAAGGGCTCGCAATAAAATCGAGTTGCAGCGACCTGCTCGGAGCACATCCTCACGTGCTCTTCATCTTCCTTTATTCATTGGCGTCGTAAAATTTTGTTACGAAAATATACGGCCCATTCGAAAAGTCACTCGAGTCTAGATCAATAAAAGACAAACTCATGTCGATTGAATAGTCTGTCCTTAGTTAATTTATACTTTTCGAATGCGCCGGTGGTCACGTGGGTGGTTCAGAAATTGGTACACTTCGAGGAAAAGGTTCAGTTGAATAATTGTTTGTTGATTTAAAAAATGCACCGACATAAAAATTTGCTTTAATCAAGTAAATTTCAATTTAATCAATCAAATCGTGGAGTTAAGTGTTGAGTAATATTTAAATCAACCAAAGTCTGGTTGATACAACTGGATGAACTTATCAAAATTCTAAATGATATGCGCGGACATGAAGGAAATTGTTCTCTGCGCAGGTGATTTCGTGATTGTGACCAAATCTTTTACCTTAAAGTATTTAATATTGTATAGTCTACTTTTACTTGAGAGGTGTTCATTTCTGTTATTAACAATTTTGTCAGTTTTACTAATCATAGTAGATCAATTTTGTTAAGGTGATTCTTCAAGCCTTTATTATTAGACTTTGGTGTTTTAAAATAATATTGTTGAATTTAACAATCTTTGAAAATAAACATAATCCAGCAATTGTATAACTGTGGGGAAATGTTGTTTATTTTGTAAAAATTAACGTCTTCCTCTTGTGCAGAAACTGCTGAAACTTTTGAATTGGAAAAAATGCTTTGGCAGTTACATAGCCCACAATTATTCAAGAAATTGCAATTTAAACCGCTCGATTCATTCTCCTATTGTCGAACATTGGCTGGATTATCTTTAAAAGTTTTGATTTTATTATTAGAAATTGCAATTTGGAAAGACATTAGCTCCGTGACAGCAGACATGAGGAATCACCTTAAGTGTAATTATAAAAAAATGTTGTACTTACCACATATCGTTGTCTTATAATTTGTGCACAAACGTTTGCCGAACCTCTCGTTTCGCAGTGCATAACGGCCTCTAAAAAGTGAAGTAGAAGACAATGAATTAATTAGTTGAAAAATTCCGACTGATGGGCAGGGCGTTTAGGTAGACGGGTAGAACGAAGCGAGAAACGCTTGAGTAGCGAGGGAGGTGAGAATTCCGTGAGCTTGACTTTCCGACAATCGGCCGCGATAATTATAATACGACTAGAAAGAAGCGAGGTTTAATTCGTGGTTTGGTTCGAGAGCAATTTTGCGACGCTCCGAGCCACGAACCTGTCCTTTTAACGGCTCGAATGCATTTCCGCAAGTTTTATGCATTTGCAACGACTCCATGAGCTGCATGCGTATCTCGTTGCGTGCTTAATATGCGTGGGTGTTTGGGTCTTGACGCGTGATTCGAGCTGGGTTCTCACGAACCCATCGAAAAAGTCAAGAAAGACTGCGCGATTCGACGAAAGCATCTTAAAGCGCGCGCGGTCGGCCGCTCAAGTTTTTCGAGAGGAACGTAGCGACGAAGAAAATGGGCAAAAAGTGGATTCTTTGTAATTGTATAAAGCTTTTTAAGCTTTCTACTGTCACTGTTATTCAAGAATAACAGCTTCAAGTTGAAAAAACAAAATTCAATCAATTGTTTCGCACATATTTCACTGTGATATTTTATCATAATATATATTTGTCGTTTATATTTCAACGTATATTTGCATATTTATATTCCAATATATACATTTTTTCACCGTACGCAAAGAAATGATTGTTTTAACTTATCGTATTATTATTTTGTTGTGATTAATAACATTCTTTAATTGTACGTGGAAAACGTTAATTTATGAATAAAAAATGTATCTTGTATTATTGTAATAATAATAATAATATAATATTATATTGATTGAACTATAAATTACATTTCTAGTAATTTAAATATCCTAATTAAACTTAAGCAAACAAATTCACTTGCTTGAAAAGCAACATCTCTTCAGTATAAGTAATGTTTGTTGCGTTGTTTTTGTTGCAGGCCATTCTACAAAAATCGTCCGTGTCAATCGAAATCGAGGTTCGACCCAGACTGTTGGTGCCCGATACAAATTGCTTTATCGATTATCTACCGCAGCTGCAGAGTATCGCGAAGGCCACTTCCGGTACTCAACCGATCTACACGCTGATGGTGCCACTAGTTGGTAAGTGCCCTTCTAATTGAGTGCATAGCCGATCTGCGATTTATTTCATACGGCCTTTTCCCTTACACTTCCTTTAATTGCACGGGAGGGACGAGCAGTTCGCCAAATTATTTCGTTATAATTGCATGCGAATAATCTTGAAAACTAATTGCAAGATTATCCATTAATTATTTAATTACTAACTATGAGAAATTGATTGTTACGCGAAAATCGCGGCAGCCATTCATTATTTCATTGGATTACAATTTCACGCGCGTTTAAAGTTAATCGAAGTGCATTTTTGGGATGCGTTTGCTATCGGAATTCTTTTTTTTTCTTCACTTATCCCATTTATTAAAATGTTAAAATATTGTATATTTAATGTAATATTTGCTTAAAGCTTCTAACATTTATTGATAAACAAATAAAATCCGATGGAAACTTTTTATGTGCTAATGATGATTTTTTTTATAGAATAATTTTGCAAGAATTTTGTTATAGTTAAATTTTAGCAAGATTTTTATTGTCGTTTACTTGTAAACGTTGGAAACGTCACTATATATTTTAATTGCTTACTATTATGTATATGAGTTATTTGATACACGTTGACCACGGTATATTACTTGCAAAGTTCTCGATTAAACTAAACAATAATTTTGTAAAAATTTTTTTACTTCCTATCCCTACCACTTTTTCCAAAGGTCGTAACATAATGTACAAATTCAATAATTAATTATTGAAAGGCTGTCCCCGTTGACCAAAAAAGCCGTTTCGCGTTGCGATATAGCCAAATGCAGAGCGAAGGCGTCTCTCTTATTGAATCGTACAGGTAGAACGGTTTCGTGAAATGTAACCTATTGAGGCTCGTTGCGAAGGCACGACGCAACACGCGCTTAAGATTCTTGCTACGCCGCGCGGTCGATTCTCGTTGCCGGCAAAGGGAATTCCCTTGCGCGAGGCAAAAACCGTAAGATAAATTGTAACCTCGCGGCAACGCTTCTCCCTTCATTTTTTAGCCATCGCATTATCAACCAATCGTCGCGTTCTTACGATTCTTCTCGTGCCTCGCTTTGGGTCCGTGATTTGCTGGCCGATCCCAGGCAGACGATTTTTTCTCCGATTTTGACCTCTCAACAGTTTGCAATTACGTTTGCCTCCAATTTTGATCAATGGCTGACACTGAGAAAAAGGACCTTGAAAATTGACTGAGAAAAACTAAATCATTTCGTTGAATTTCTTTAGTTACAGTTACCGAATCACCAGCATATTAAAAACAAGTGTCTTGTGAAAAAGGAGCACATAAAAAATGTTAATCAGATTTGGGCCGTATACAAATATGAAAATCATGCATTATACACATATAATTTTCATAATATCCATTTATGAGCAGTGATCATTGCAATAAATACTCCAATAAAATGTTCCATTCTTTACACTCCGACAAAAAAGTAATAGTGTATAGTTTATGATAAGTGTAATACATTTATTATGAAAATAATTAATTTATTTGAAACTGATTTTATTTTCAGTGTAGTAATATTTAATACTTCCTTAGCCAAATGACCAGAATAATGATAATAATAATAATAATAACAATAATAATAAAGTATTAGTGAAAATGTAGAAAAACTGTCACGCTACCGGTGAAAAACTGGAACATTTGTACCACACCTACTACAGTGAAATAAACCATACAACGGCATACATAAATTTGCCGCAATCACACGCAAAGCCGTCAGCACCAGTGAAATGCCTTCGAGAGCCACGGAAGGTATAAAACAGAGAGCTCGTTGAACGCGTCCCAATCGAATCGCATTCACAATTGAATCGGCGCTCTTGTCCAAACACGGGATCATTCGGTAACGCGGCGAGGTTGAGAGCTAGCCGGTGGCTCGTTTTTCATGCGAAGCCATTTGTCATGACAAGTCGAGCGTCGCTCGCGCCGAAAGCGCAGGCAGACCTGTTGTTCGGGCCACACACGCGTTGCTATTCAAGGCGTGAGAATTGAACTGCGAGGTTGAGGCAGCTTTCGCTCTTAGCCAGACTGCCGGGTCAGAGGGCGGACGAGACCGATATCGCATCAAACAGTGTACTTTCGTTTTTTGGCCGAGCGTGAAAAGGAGCGAAAACGACGTGAACGAATGAACGCGCTTTAAGGCGAACTCCAAATTAATCACATTCGCAGAACGAGCCGCGACGGCCGCTGAATCGCATATCAAACGCGGCCGCCAGACGCGAATCTCCGAAATTAGAGGCGAAAACGTAATTGGAGCACTTCCCCCAATTTCGGGGTTGCGAATCCGGAAAAAAAAAAAAAAAAAAAAAAAAAAAACGGTCTCAGAATTGGCCCAAGGTTTGCGCCGTGCTTTTTATGGACTGAACAGTTGATGAGACTTGTATTGAAGGAACGTTGAATTTTTATTATTTTCTTGGATTGAAAATTGAAGAAAAGTGGCACTTATGTGTTCAATTTGAGGGAATTTTGTTCCCTGATAGTTCTTTGAAGAAAGAATATTTGGTTGATTCAACCAAATTATTTGGTCGAATTTCTTTTGTCACCTACACAGAGACGATTTTTTTGTATTCCATTAAGTGACCTGTTTGGTTGATTCTACTTAATATTTTATTCACATCTACAGTTCGATTGGTTCGACCAAACTTTGATTGGTTCAAGGAAATTTTTTCCTCGGTATAAGAGAGAATTCTGGACAACGGTTGACTTTTAACCCGGGAATGCGCTTCTCCGCAGCGCAAATCAGTGTTGCATTCTGCTCGCGACATTTTCATTTGGCTTAATCGACACCTCCAATGACATTTCGTATGCATTACTTCGTCCGTCGCTGAAATTCTCTGAGCTCTTTGAACCTCGGAATTCGCCTGCCTACTTCTCGTCCGTTAATCAAACTTGGTTCTCGCCATTTCTTTGATAAAAAGGTATGTGGTTGTTTGACCAGCGAGTGAGGAATACCAAGCGATGTTAGTTTTCCCCGAGCGAAGCGTAGAGGAAAACCGCGTGCGGACTTTTTATCGGCTCGAAGATTGTGTCTGTCGATAACCGTTTGTAAATCATTTAAAATTGAATTAACCTTTCAGTTACGCCGTAAGCAACGGTTCGTTACTTTAATGATTATTTAGCGTGGTTTAATTCAATTACTTAGAGGAACTTAAAATTTCTCGCTAAAAGTGAAATGCGCATGGTCAATACGAGGTCGTACACTTCTGACATCAATGAAATATTTTCATACAATGTTGCTTGAGTGATTTACCGAATACACTAAATTTTATAGAAGAAAAAGGGAAATAATAACTTTGTTTACAAATAATTTGAATTACTACCCACTACGAATCAGGACACATAATGGTTTATTATTGATGGCTCAATATTGACAGCAACTTGAAGTTGCAATGACTTTGGACATTTGAAACCAATAATGAATCAATATTGAAATCACATCAATTCAATATTGAATCATTGTTTTATGTATATTTCAAGTTGATAGGTTTAACATTGAATTATTGTCGATTTAGAAAGAATCGTTATTGAATTACCAAATCCAACCGACATGTTAAGTCAGTGATGCATTAATAACGATTAAATATTCAAACTTTATCTATCACAAAAAGTTGATACTGATTTGGTAGTAATAATGGAGTGGAGGACATTCAACATCAATTCAATAAAAAGTCAAGTTGCTATTGATATTGAATCAAAATGCAATACGGTATTGTTTAATTAAAAAGTAAATAAGAAATTGAAAATTAATTACTAATCCTCGTATATTAAAAGATATTATCAGAATTCATGAAATATTTCAGTTTGAATTAGTCGGATTATAAGGGAGAAACGAGACAGATAAATCTTCTTACATATAGTCTCCAAGTTCGTTGGGATCCAAATGGGGATAATGTTAGTAAAGCACTCGGAAAGGGATATCCTTCCATTTAAGCTTGTTACTCCGGAAAGTTCGCCGGTGCGTTGGAAACAAAGTTTGAAGATTTACTTTCAAAGCCACCCAACACAGTCTGCCGACAAATTATTCCTTTTATATTTTTCTCCGAAAGCATTTCCCTCCAGGGTGAATTCTTTATTCGCATCACCCTTAGAAATAATACGGAGGAGACGTGAAATTTCGTACAGTTCGTGTTACAGATTGAGTGCGATAACAATCGCCGTACTTTATATTCAACAAAGAGATTTTTAAATTGAGTTACTTAAATTGCGTGAAGCGTAGAATTCTTTGATATTTCAAAAGTCAACGTATATGCAAACATATATTGCATAATGCAAGAGGTGCATATTAATATATGCGGCTTATAAAAGATACATTTATTCAATATATCTTATTAGCAATTGAATAATAAAATATGATACCAACATTAACAATCGTGTAAACTGAACTTTGACCATACATATTCTTATCATATATATCATTACGTCAACTTTTCTTTTTGTTATATTTATATCCATTTTCTACGGTAATTAATACTTGAAGCTTGATAAAATGAACCCGATATGGCTCACAGAAGTGTCTTTTCTTATTTGTTTCAGTGTTGAATGAACTGGAAGGATTGGCAAAAGGCGCTGACGCGAAAGATTGTCCACCCTCGTCAAGAGTGGCGTTAAACCCGGAGCATGTTGCACGTGTGGCTCAGCATGCCAAAAACGCGTTAATATTTGCTAGAAGTAGGAATCCAGCAATTCGCTGTGTGACCTCGAAAGGCACTGTTTTAACATCCACCACGTTCACCGTTCAAGAAGACGTCTCATTGGTAAGCATCGTGAATTTATTGATTATTACATTGACAGAGTTCTACGTTTTTCATTTTTCCGATGATTGTATTAATATAGTTGTTCATTATACATTTTTCAACTATTGTCTTAATTGCTAAAATATCACTGCTAGTAATTTGAATGCTTTCAGTAACATATGATTGTCTGCTTGCTTCATTGTAAAAATTAATTCTTATTGTTATAAATTGCTCAAATTTGTGTTACTATTACATTATTTAAAAAAAATATTGTAATTTTAAATAAATTGCAGAAAATTGTTAATGTCTAAAAAATGTACGCTTAAAATGTTACATTTCTTTTTCTTTTTCTTTTAATAAAAACGTCCATTTGTTTTCGATTTACAGGACGGTTTGACGAGTAACGACGACAGAATCTTAGCCACGTGTTTAAGCTTGTGCAAGCCCAATAGCAAAGATCAAGAGAGTTTAAGTAAGTTATTTCTATGTTAATAAGCAGTTAAACATTATTAGTTTTTCGCAATAGCAGTAATTTTGTTGGACAGTGAAACGAAACAGTTTTGCATGTCTGCGAAAATAAATACTTGTGTATTGTAATCAATAACTTTCAATTTTTGTTCACACTAAATTGTTTATTCATAATAGTATAAAATGCATGTCAGCAGTGATGATAATGAATTTTCAACATTTCCTTTGTGACTTAAATGACAAAATTAAAGTATTTATTATTTTACTGTTGAAAATAATAATTTTATTATTTTTACAAAACGATACTTATCATATTTTGTTAGAATGTGGGAAAACTGAATTTTGATCCTAGAGCGGCAAAGAGTATCTTTTTGAATGACTACAAGTCCTAGCAATAGTACATGTACGGATAAAGATAATAAAATTTTTACATTCAAAACAAATCTATTGATTGTTCTCAGATGAAGAAGGTCAGCCCAAACGACTGAAACGCGAGGTCGTCCTTTTGACGGAAGATCGGAACTTGAAAGTAAAAGCCTTAGCCCAAAATGTCCCAGTGAGAGAAGTTCCTGACTTCGTTCAATGGGCAGAGCTGTACTGACATCAGCGCAATATACGTGCGCGAGCACCTTTTGATGTCCGTAGGGTTTTCCAAACTACTGTTTCTGAATTGTAAGTTGCGAACAGAAGAAACTCTAAATGATATAAGTGTATGCAAATTATGTGGTCCAGTGTGTATGGCTGTACGACTGCGAGCGTGTAATTCAAAAGAAGCGACTCGACTTCGAAGACTCTCGTTTGACTTTACTTTAGATTCTTATCTCATCGTATTAATCGGATTTGTTGGCACTGTCATTAATTTGTAATACCCAACTATATACCGTACGATTAGTCTTACGTCTTAGTCTTAAACTCATCACGTCAGAGCGTGTTTTTTCTTAATAATATTATTTGTTAATAGATTTTTAGGATTACCGTTAATTTTATAACACTACAATATTTTAAAATCACTGGGTTTTCAGTTATCACCGTATTGAATCATTATAGGAATACAATTATTTTTAATAATAAGTGATGAAATTTTTGTACAGTTGATACTAAAACAAGTCGTTCATATTTGAAGGGTTGATTCATTAGCTAAATTTATTTCAAACGTTTGATACTTGTCGTGTTCGAACCTTTAATTTTTGATTCAGTTTTGCTCAGTAGATTATTATACAGCTATAGTTAAACATCGTTGATAATTATTATGATTCTATAGTAGTCATTTTTTATTGTTAAATATATTTACTTCATTACTATTTTTTTTTTTATATTATTATCATTGAACTTCGGCTAATGAAATTGATAAAGTTGATCGTGTGATACATTTTGAAAAATATTTTTTTGATACAAAATATTCAATTCTAAACTAATAAAAAAAATATTATTCGGGTCGTTGAAAATAAAACAAAAAAAAAAAAAAATAAATGAATAAAAAAAGAAAGTCGAAAGTTTAGATGTTTTTATCTTTATAAAGTCAAAGGGAGTTTTAATTGTTTGTAATTGTAAAATTTTACCTTTCTTAAAATTTAAATAGTTGTTTACACTTTGAATATTAAAAAGTTCTTAAAATAAAGTTATCTTTATAATCAAGTTAAAATAAATAACATTTAAATAGGTTTAATATCCTTTTTAATTAATTAATTCAAGATGTTTGAACCATGGCTATTATGATTTAAATTACTAATTTATATCGCGATGTAAACAAAACGATTTTTTTATCTGAGTATTTTATTTGTAACCTGATTAGTTTAAAAATAATTGAAATCAATCGATAAATTAAAATGTTGTATTTTTTTTATTAATAAATTGATTATATCGGTATTTAATACAAAAATAATACATTAATACTCTATAAAATTAAATTTGAAAACATTAAAATCTATTTTTTTGATTAAAAGAAATCATCTTCTACTCTACAAAAATTTGTACTATTTAACATTACAAACACCAAACAGTATATTATATTAATAAAAAATTTATTTATAATTAAATTTGTAAATTATCAATTTATGGAATTTTGATATTTGTGTTCATGATTCTGATAAAATAATTTTATGTCATTCTATCTCTTTAAATAAATATGTTTTTATAACTATTACCTTTTGTGGTAATATTTTGGAATTGTTTTCACAAAGCTTACTTACATTAACGATTCATATATGCTCCTCATCTGATTGATAGATTATCAATTTTCAAGAAATAAAGTGAATAAAGATCTTAATTTCATGAAAGCTACTACGAATGTAAAAAACTAATAAGAATGTTTAAAGGTTTTTAATTAAGAGAAGTCAACGATTTTAAGAACATGACTTTCATACTTTTCGACTAAAAAAAGTAAACTGGATACATTTTATTCAAATTTGAATACTTTTACAAAAAATAACCTGCTGTATACTAGCGATTGTAAATATTCATCGATCTTACTTTTTCCTTTGGCCAAGTTAAATGTATGAACATATGTCCTAGTAGAAATATTATAAAACTATTTTCAAGGAAATTTATTATAGGATATTTTCTGATTAGTGATAGTGGCATTTATTATATTGCGACATAATAACTTGCTTTTTAATTTAAATAATAGATTTAACGAGCGAATACATTTTCTGAAGAATCATTTTGATTTAATAGAAAATACGAAAAATATCAAAATACAATACACAATATCATTGTATAAAGTTCACTTATTTACTAATCGAAAGATATATATATATATATAAGTTTAGATTCAGCTTCAATTAATATTATCAGAGTTTTTAGCATTACTACCAAATATTTGTTAATATTTTCGAAACACTTGCAGTAATGCAAACGAATTTGACTTCATGTCGTTCGATTAAGAAAAATTTGGTAAATTTAATGACTCATTTTTTCTTCAAGTACATCAAATTAATATTAAATTATATATTATTATCAAAATACAATTTGAACATACTAAAATGAATTACCTTATTTTTTATCAAGTTAGAACAAAGAACTATGGAATCATATTTCATAATTCGCAATGATTTTAAAATATCTTTAATTGGGTCATCATAAAACTGACAATTATTTCAACGTTATTTTTATGTATAAACATTTACTTCAACAGTATCTTGTAAGGGTAAGTCTCAACATAAATATACAACAGAATCATAATTTGGTTGATTGATTGGTTGATTTAAACAAATATTTATCTTACAAAGTAAAAACTAATGTTTAATTCAAAGAGATCTTTCATTGTCTTATCAAATTCTTATTAAACATACATATTAAATTTTGTTACGTTAAAATGTAACGAAAATCAGATTCATAATTCTTGATCATTAGGTATTTTATATAAAAAATTGTCAAGAACAATAGGAGCGTCCACAGTTGACTTGTTAATTTTAAATGTTGTTAATTTTAAATCGAAATTGTTACATGAGACGTTCTATGTAAGGACACCCGAACAAAGAGACTTCCTTATGATGGCCCAATTTGATTTAGAACAGAAATTCTACTAGGCTGTATGTCCAGCGCACTTTTCTAAACATGCAAACCCGTTCGAATCTACAATGACCCTCAAAATCGTGTCACCGCATGTATGTTCTAACTTGTTTTTTATGCAACTTAGCGAAATTAAGGATAATTCTATTTTTGTAAATGATATGTTTGGTTATACGATAAGTGGTCCTAGAGTTTATTCAAGTTAATGAATGAGTTGTGCGTGATGATGATGCCGTTTGATTACTTATTTCAATGGACTATCATTGTAATATCATTCACCGTCGATCATTTTAAAGTCACATTAATCTACACGTTTACAATGATCTGTGCAAAGCAACAATCTATGAACGATTTTTAAAATGAATTTCTAATCACGACAAGAAAGAATATATGATGTCACACTTTGTTTCAATTGTTCGTACCAAGTACTTTGGGAATCATTCTTGTAATTGGTGTTTCGTATCAATAACCGTGAGCTTGTTCAGATATTTAACGACGAGGCAGTGAATTTGCAAGAATTTTTAGATCATTGTAACTTTGCACGAAGAAAAGATTTACGAATCGCAGTTGTTGTTCCAAGGAACCTTCTTTTGTAGCAACTTTTCATTTTCGTACCTTTTTAACAGTCCTTTTTTAGTCCAACTATATAAATCTCACTGTTGTCAGTAGTAAAGCTTACAACTTTCTTTTTTGCAATGCAGGATTACGGGATTTTGCAATAGAATGGTTGAGAACTTCTTTTCTTCGTGCATATTTTTCCATTTTGAAGTAACGTTGTTGACCTATTGTATAACATTTGTACGACTCTTACAGTTTAAAGAATCAACAAAAACGATCGTGTTATTTGTTTACCTTTTAGGAAGCGTTAGAAAATTTAAATAAAGGGGGAAAAAGTTTCAGGAATCACAGCAGCCGTCGAGCGATCAGCTAAGTTACGGATGAAAAGTGATGTACTTAGTAATTATTTTATAATAATAATTATTGTAATAAATAGATTTGTCGATATCTAAACAAAACGTAAAAAAATGGAAAAAAGTGTATATACAGATAATCAAATATACCTTTACCTAAAACAATTAAGTCGATGTTATGATTGAATCCTATCCTACCAAAAAGTAAGCATTTTTATAATTATAATAACGTCAAAATATTGTTTTGGAATGCATACATTTTTACACACATTTTAACTCGTTCGATGTGCGGTCAAAATTTTGCGATCAGTGTCACGGAACTGTATATCACATCTGATAAAAAAACATTGTCACTTTGTGATTGTCATTTATTTGAATCGTTGATTCAATGCGCGCTCAAATTATTATTGGACAAAATCAATGTTTTTCTTACATCGAGTGTAGATTCTTGCTGTTGACCGTTACAATACGACGCTTGCTTCAGAATGCACTTCTTATCCAACCGCGTATCTATCGACGCTCCTCAAAGGCGGCATGTCTTCGAAAGCTCGACATAAACGATTTGGGATCTGAATCCACCATATTAATGTTATTATTACAGAATTACAGTTCGCTCCCGATTAATCTACCAATATAAGTTTTGGCTCAGTTGGGTTGTATCTTGAACATATTTTGTTTTTAATTATTTACTCATTTATTTATTTATTCGTTCATTATTTAGAGATGATCTTTAGAGTATTTAGAGACGTCACTCGAACCAAAGTATGTCTTTCGGTGCAGCCCTTAATATATCGGTGACGACACGTCGCACATTATTTAGACGATTCCTTTTAAAGATTCTTGGACATTTAAAAGGTTCCACGAACATTATGGTACAGTCAATGAAAATATATAGACATATGTCGCCTTAAACCAACCAGTCTGATAATGCGAATAACCCAAACCGAAGTCGACTGATAAAGTCTCATTGGTCGAACAATATTTTGTGCTGTCTAATACTGTCTTCGTACGACATGTTGTCAAATTGTTTACATTTGAGTCAGGCTTATTTGCCAGGCTCTAACAATCTCTGTACCATTGAATGCACCAACACTTTGACAGTCCAAGAAGATTTACTTTATTCAGAATGATGCATCGCTATTAAATGTAACCGTTTAGGTAAATTATCGCAAAGAATTTTTCGTCCCTTGACATTGAATATTATTCTGGAAATAAAATTTTTTTTTGATTTGTTGATTGATATAAATGTATAAGTTTTTTTGCTTCGAACATTGATTAACGTGACGTTTGGACAGCTTCATTGTTACTGATTGTAATGTTTGCTTATTCATAGATGGTGGAAATAAATGTGAATGACTGTAATGAAATTGAACCGACGAATGATGTCAGATACTCGGATACGTGGATGAAAGTTGCGAATATTGCAAAATAATGAGGAACGATGAAGATGTTTTGAGCGAGAATGATTACCTTCAAACAGTGACTGACATTTAAATGAAATACAATTGAAAAAGAAGAAGTCTAGAATAGATGATCAAGTGATGAAGCCAAACGAATAATAACTCTTTTAAGTTCGAAAATTCTCCGTTCAATTATTTCAACACAAATTAATCGAAAATCAATAATTTATCCACCGCTATTCACTTTGCCGTTCAAGCTTCTAGTTACCAAATTTGTCACCGATTGGCAGGTAATTTTGAAGTACATAACAACAAATAGCAGCGGCTAATCTCGAGCACTGAGTCCCAGCGTCGATATATCGAACCCTTCGGATGTTATTGGCCGCCGAGCAACAACGACAACGACAGCCGCCTCTCGAGGCATGCCATTTATTTTTCACCAACTAACCTTGAACTTGTTGTTAGTGGCGCTGCTACTACTGTTGTAATCCGATCACCAATAAAGGGACTTACATAATTCTGAGAAAGGCGATTGCCTCCTCGGTTGGATTGGATGACAGTCACGTTACGTGCATCTAGCTGGGACTACATATCTATGTACAAGACACCGAGTACACGCAGGTCGTGCCTTATGTAGACATAGCCCGTTAATACCATGCACTTAACAATTGCAACGATATTCACCAGTTTGACCACGTTATCAAATGTTCGACGATATCACTATCCAGCTGTTAAAGATAGATTTGAAGGGATTTGGAGAAGGAAATTTATCAAAATTTATAATCTCTTTTGATAGTTTCATGCTTGTCAAAAAGAAAATTGCAAAGTTTCCTTGTAATTTATAGTAACATGTGACTTATATAATAATGTATCACTGTCGAGGGTGCCACTGCCCCTGAGGCACGTAAGCTATTTTATAGACCAAGGGAGCGGTCGGTAAGGTGGAACTTACCGCCCGAGAGCTGTTAAATTGCTCAAGAACGACTTTTGTCTCTTGAAACATTACCGGGTGATACATTCCGTTCGAAATTCATTATCTCTCAATTTCTTTTAAAAGTGATATTTATAGTGTTTTAAAAATTGATGGAACGAGATAAATGGATGATAGTTCTTAAAGTAAATCGTAATGCTAATTTTTCGTTGAAACAATGTTTGCGCAATAATGTGTGCGAAATCGCACCAATGATTCGGTTGAACTATTTTTTTTTTTTTTCGCTCATACAATCCCACAGTCGATGTTGACGATATTCGCGTAGGCAATTCCATCACGTGTGAACGAATTGACCACCTAGCCAATATAAATAAATAACGGACGTCGGTATGCGGGACACGAGCCACTAGCTTACGTGATCAATTGCTTCAAGTTATATCATTTGTAATGGTTTGCAAATTAGTGGCGAGCGCTTCTCATGGGAAGAGATTTTTTTTCTGATATTTCGTTACCAAATATTATAATATTTAGTACTTTTCTTAAATTATCTTTTATGTTGAATAACAGTAAGAGTTGTATCATGGATACATTTATATTATTACAGCTATTATATATGAAATGCCGTTGTCGTAAAATATGTATTTAAAAGATGAAAAACAAAATTACTTACTTGGTCGAATCTACAATTTTCACTCTACCAAATTTGATTGATTCCAACAAATCTTTTTCTTAGCGTGGAAAAAAATCTTACGCATCTCTAATGTGAATAATTTTACGATAATTTAAAATTTACTTAAACGATTCGTTTAAAATTCATTTAAAATTTACTTAAACAGCTTTAACATAAGTTATGTTGGAGACGTATAATATTTTCATCTATATAGAAAAATGCTCGCAAAATCTATACGCAAAAGTTCTTTTTTAATCAGATGGGAGTAACTCACATGTATAAGATAATTTGTTTAAAGTTATGAGAACATATGTTATTATAAAATTATACTTTGATATTCTAAAACAATCAGACAACGTTATAACTACATTAATATATTATATTATATAAGTGCGAATGTTCTCGTCCAAATATATACGTAAAAAAACAGTAGCAATGCCCCCAAAAATGCTACCCGACTTACACGAGCGTAA
The DNA here is from genome assembly GCA_022817685.1 of Aradophagus sp. ZL-2020. Classification (NCBI taxonomy): domain Eukaryota; kingdom Metazoa; phylum Arthropoda; class Insecta; order Hymenoptera; family Scelionidae; genus Aradophagus; species Aradophagus sp. ZL-2020. The sequence goes on from JABFOV010001103.1 coordinate 22,346, forward strand.
AATTGAAAAACAACATAAAATACAATTTCATACACGTAAAACAATAAAATAAAATTCACCCAGTCCTGTATCTCTCGATCAACTTACAAATGAACAAGTTCAAGTAAAAGCAATTGACGAAATTGTATTTCAAACAACGAGTGCAATGTATCATCATTAGCATCGATTCATCTAGAAGAAGATTCATTTTCCTCCATCAAATCCATAATCATTGTTTTCTAAATGAATTAAAGTATCATAACCCCTCTCCATTTCCACGCACTTTTTTCCAATTTCCCCAACAAGAATTATTTTCGCTTGCCACTCTCAATCGTAATAAATCGTTGCACGCACTTGACGTTCATTTTACTGCCTTCGTACAATAGCGCGTATAATTGTTACCAAAGAAATGATTTCGTGCCTCGGTTTTGCCTTAATTACGGTCACAAATATTCAAGTGATTAACTTTGATTATGCCGGACGTGTGTGTAGGTACACGTAACGTAAATAAGTAGCCACTAATGAATAGGAAAGTTTTTAATGCGGGCCAATTGAGTGATGTAACACTAATGGGACCACCCATAGAAAATCCTTGTGTTATTAATGTTATTAGTTATTTTGTCCTCGGAGAGCAGAACGTGCCGAGATTAACGGTACTTTAACCGCGAGGTGAGTGGAGCTCGCGAAAGAGCACAGGACAGAACAGAACATTCAGGATATCCATAGCGTGACGAAAGACATACGAGTACTTTGGGCTTTATGTTGCTTCTACATCTGCATTACGGCCAATCAGATAAGTGCGTCTACAGACTGTCCTGTAATAGCTACACAATCAGACTTGGCAAACTCGCTTTTCCAAATTTGTTTCACTCACAATGACGTACTATCTTCGTCGCGCATCTTCGCCATCCCTTCGATGATTTAACGTTTGTTTGTTTTCGCGTTATTTCATGTTGCGAGCCCGCTTCGGGAGACGCGAATTAAACAACGCCGGTTTTACGCCACTTTCAATTAGTGCCACTACCTCGTCGGCCCCTTTGTGTTTTCGTGCGTAAACAAATTCAATTATTGAATACAAATTTAATTTTTTCCGAACTTTGCTGTTGACAGTTTCTTTTTTTTATTTGTGTAGATGGAACTATGTAATTGCGTGGTTAACGTGCGACTCGCGAAAATAACCTTCACTCAAAAAAACTGTACGTTATTAAGTTTGGTTATACACTGTTGTAAAGGTTTCAACCTAGTCATATATAAAATTACATCGAGTGGTAAAATTTATATAGAACCATATTCTCTGTACGCGAGCAGAAAAGTATTCTTTCCTGCTATATGTATCCTGGAGATTTGAGATAAAAAGAGTATTTGAAGATTTGTGATTAAAATTTGCAAAAACAAAGTTTTTTCCTTCTTGTCAAGAGTTATAAAATTGACGTTGAACATAAAGTTCAATTTAAAAAATGAAATTGAATCTAAAGACCAATTTGTAGGTTCATTCTTTATTATTTGATTTGCAAAGCACTTTTCGCAGAAAAGATATTTTGTAAATGTTGAAACGTCATTCCCAAGTAAAATGTGATAGTTTATTTAACAAATTCCATCAACTATTTAACATAGTTGGCCGAGCTAAAAATTGTTGAGCTGCGGATCCACAGCTACGCGTGCAATCACGCCTCGTAACATGATTTTCCGAGCGCGCGGACGATTTGCGCGTCGACGGAAATTGACCTTGAAATGCAACTTGCACGGCAAAGTTGTGGCAAACGAAAACGGGCGCATAACGGGCGGCCGGGTGGCAAAATGGCCCGGCGTTCGGAAACAAAGACGAGCGAGAGTAGTTGGAACGAATGCTCAGTCACTGCGACACCTTCTGACCCATTACCGTTAATGGCTACCATTAACGAAGCCAATCAGTCGTCGCAGCGTACGTTGCGATAGGTCAACGGCTCCTTCGGTTTCCTTCGCGGCCTCAGCTGGTCTCTCGGTATCGGCTCTCTTGTTTCGCGGCAAAGTCCACATCTTGCGTCGTTCTTTTTGCTTGCATAAGGAGGGTACCCAATGTCAATAGCAAAAGAAGAAGAAAAGAAGCTGCGGCCGAGGCATGAGTAACGAGGGGAGGAGGGGGGTAGGCAACTCGGGAGATGGACGAGCAGTCCCCGGCCTGCCGTTTCACCGTCGTCATTTCCGCCAGCCATAACTTACCCCTCGTGCAATTATCGTGTTGCTGTTGCAGCAGTTGAGCAATACAGATCGAAATAAAGGTTCAGCTACTCTCGGCTCTATTAAGCTTGCGCATAACCTTGTACGTTGGCTTGATCCTCCTCTCGTTTTACGATCGAAATAAGATCAGCGCCGTGGAGCGCGCGTTGAAAAACACGACTAAAAATGTCGGCGACTTTTTTGCCCCGCCTGCCCCCTCCCCCAACCCCCTTTTTTGCCGCCGGCAGTAATGGAAAATCTTAGAATCGGAAAGTGAACTGTTGCTTTTATTGGGCCTCGTTTTATGAATAGGTCTGCCCGGCAAAAATGCCGGCGTGTTTCAACGTTTTCTGAAATTCAACTCAGCGACCCGACTGCTCGCCTCTGCTTTAGAAGAATGTCTATTTCGTTGCAACGTATCTTTTGCCCCGCTTTTTTTTCCACCCCACCCCAACCCCCACCCCAATCACCCTCGTTCCTTCGTTCTTTGTTTCTTTTTCCCCGTTGCTTTTCTTCCGATTTAATGAGATTGCGGAGTGCACGCGTAACTCTCGCTTCGTAGTCCTATTCAAAGTCTCGGCTGGAAATTTTTCGATTTTTCCCTCGCCGTACTTATGACTGTGCCAGGTTACGTTGGATTGATGGGTTGGGAAATATTGTTCGACCGCTGCGAGAAAAGGATTGATATTTATGGGCGGAGGTTGTTTTTCAAAAATTGTGAGCGGTGTTTGCTGAAATTATTGAAAGACGAATGTAATTTCAAGTGTCCAAGTACTGGCTTTGGTTTCATGCATTGTTCTGCGAGAATATGGTACCGAAGACGCCTTTTTCTATCGAGATGAAACAAAATGATTTTAGACCGAGTCAATAATTTGAAAATTATCGTTGATTTGAGAGTGTATAAGTGACTGCGTTGCGCAGGCGCATTATATATATATATATATATATATATATATATATATATGTGAGATTCGAAAGATGTTTAAAATATTGCCAAACTGTTGTACTCTGGACACTTAATTCCACTGATTGTACAAACTGCACTTTTAACACTAGTGTCTCATTTTAGGACATTTTTCACGTTCGAAACATCAAAAGTGTCTCAATTGCCTCTCACAATGAGACACTTATTCTTGAATGTTAAATCGACTGAATATCAATTTAAAATATAATCAATTAATATTAATTTATTATTGAAATGATTCAATGATTGTAAAATAATAATTAATTTGTACCAATAAACGAAAGTCTGTTATGTTTCTAAATATTCATAAATGAATCATACCTGAGACCGTATTTCCGACCGTAATGAAAATCAACTTTAAAATAAGCCGAACCAGCGATGATATTGAGAACAAGTTGCGCCTGACTTGGCAGGTGTAAACAAACATTGAATACAAAGCCACGTTTCGCCGAGATTTCTTTTCCATAATTTCATGCGAGAGTTCGGTTCGGCGAGTCACCTTTTTCTTTACCCTCACAATTATTTCAACGTAATTCCAAGTGGAAATAAAGCCAAGGTATTACGAGATGTGGAATGTATAAGCAGGCAGCGTCGTTAATCGATCAACAAGAGAAATTAGATAGCATTGCTAATAAATTTGGCGAGTTTACAACTGGAGGATGACTGGTCGTGTCGTGATCGCGCGGCAAGAACCGTTTTTCCGATCGACATAGTGTATAATTAACTGGCCATACGAGAAGCCAATGCAGGTACCTGTAGTCACAGTTGACAATCGAATCTCTCGTTATGGCAACATGATCTTCTGCGGGGTCTTTTACCGTATGCACTCCTCGATTAAAGTTCAAGATTTCTGCGGTTAAGCCAAACGTGCGCCTTTTTTGGCCGCGAATGAAAAATGTCTTCCCAGAAAATCCCGAGAAAACTCGTTAGCGCGTATCGAGGCTTTTTCCTGCGCCAATCTTTTTCTCCCGTTCGCATCGACAAAATTTCCGTTAAATCAATCAAAAGCTGGCAACGTCGCGATGCAATTGTTATTGCGTATGGAGAACAAAGGTTCGAAGTAGTACTGAAAATGTCGATTTTTATTAAATCCACATTTCATAGTTTATTCAAATCGAAAGTGTTGAACTTGTTGAAATAATATACATCGTATGTGTACAAAAAAGAAAAAATATATATAAACAATAATCATTTAAAGATCTACTTTAATATAGATAAACATACATCTATATACTGCTAAAATAATTTGTCTGAAGAATTCCAGGCAAAATTATTGTGAATTCATACAAATCGCGTATAAATAATTAATAGAGCATATTAGAATCATATACAGTCGATTTATCGATTTACATATTTAATATATAGATTATACTTTGAGAAAACTGAATAAAATTGATAGCTATATTACAGTAAAGCTTGTAAAGTCACTCCAAAGTACTGCCGTGGCAACATAATTGTTTATTATTCTGTTAATTATTCTTGGTGTAAGAATTATAAATACATCAGTTGTATGAAATATTCATATGAAGTGTACATAAAACATCTGTAAATGGGATTCGTACTTTTATTTGTTCTGATGCAACCGGGGTTATCGTGCAAAGCTGGGATACTTAAATTTGAGTTTAGCAACGTATTAAACGTTTCATGCAGATTGCTTACATTTTTTTAATAATGTATGAGATAATAAAATATGAATCAAAAAGTATACGAACGTGCGTACGACTTTTATTTAAGACCAAGAATATGATGAATTCAACACTGGTTTTAAACAAATGTTTAATTCATAAAACAAAATCTTTTCCGTCGCACCGACAAGTGCGTCCTTTTTGTACTCAGGACTGTCACTTTATTTTTACTAAAATTTTCGTTGCTCCACTTATTTATTCATTAATTTATTTAGTAACATTTCCATTTTTATCACGGCTTTCGTTTCAACCTTCCAAGCTTTCATTTCATTGAAAGCACAACCTCTGGGAATATAGTGCAACGTATAACGCGCAAGTTCATTTTAAAATGAAATTTCTGATGAAACGCGTCGAATCTTTGAGATTCTTCTGCGGATCAGTTTGCGCGATTTATCTCGTACAACTGGAGCTTATTTTCCCAAGCACCGATCTCCGTCGAAATCGCATCGATTCATTTGGTAACACCAAACCCCGCATTCGAGTCGCGTTTTATTCGATCGATCGTAATCGAACGGATGGATGGCAATCTTTGACAATAGCCGATTGTAAACGATGTAGCTTCTTCTTGCGCTACATTCACTCGACTTTTCGTTTACTTATGCCGGTGCGTCGTACCATCGGAATGCTTTACATTAAATTCGTAAAACATTCTTTTAGTAATTTATCCAGCATCATATATAAATATTAGAACAAGTTGCGAAATGGTTCTTGTTATTATTCCGAACTCTTAGTTTAATAACAACAAAAAGTCGTCGATTCTCGATGGTTTTTATGCATGATTTTGTCCATAAGAAATACCGATGAATCGTTTATAATCGTAGTACTTTAAAATATCAATGCGTAAGACATTTTTATCAAATACACGAACGTAATTGTATTAACAAATCTAATCACAACTACAATTAGTTTATTAACTGCAAGAT
>JABFOV010001104.1:0-28085 GCA_022817685.1 Aradophagus sp. ZL-2020
GCAATTGGCTGCACTGCAGTGATGCCAGAACTGATCCCGGGGCCTCCGCCTGAAGTTGGCTACATGATGTTCTACGTTCTAAAGAGCGAACCAAGTTTCATTTAATTATATTTTATCCTAAATTGGGTTTTTTGTTTCAATAAATATTTTACAATGTACAATTATACGAAAAGGCAAAACTGGCCGCTGTTGCTTTCATTGACAACGAAAGAGAGAGATTGCGAGGGACAGAGATGCAAAAAGTGAGCGCGTGGTTTTAGTAGAGACTTTGGGAACGTGGAATATCATATAGCCAACTTCGGGCAGAGGCCCCAGGCTCATTTCTGGCATCACTGATGCACTGCCTATCGGAACAGTCCCCGTAACTCCGCTCCCTGTCTCAGATGGATCTTGATAACATTTTCTCGCAGTGTGGACAATGTTTTTTCGAGTGAGATAACGCATAATCATGGACGTTGCGTACGTGTGAAATTCTCGCGCGTTTAAAGACAATAGTTACCAAAGATCGTGTTAAATTATATTATATCATAGTTAATTCAATGGCCTACCAAACATTTCGTCAGCAGTATCTGCATATGCCCGTGGTTACACGAGCTTATACCACTGCTTGTGTTATCACGACGTTAGCTGTAGTTCGTATAATCTATTATTATTCACAACTATGAATTCAGTGTACTCATCAAAACAGAAACGCTTTAATTAAATCACAATACTTATTTTTTCAGCAACTGGACTTGATATCGCCCTTTCAGCTTTACTTTAATCCCATTCTAATTGTCAAACAGTACCAGGTATTAATTATTCAAAACATAAACATTTAAATACTCTCTTGTAAATATCGCGCATAGTCTGGCTCTTTGATCTTCTTATTTTTATTGTTGGTAAAACTAATTTTTTTGTTTCCCTTATTACTTAAACAAGTATCTGTTATTTTGTTGTCTTATGACAGTGATACCATTGTTGACGAATTTCGTTTTCATTGGTTCACGTCATTTTGACAGGCCATACAAATACACATCTGATATACAATTTGAAATGTGTTATTACAAGTGGTCATTAAGACAGATTTTTTTTAATACAGCGATAATAAATGATGACACCAACTTTACAGTTAAAATTAATTATATTACTTAAATGATTCAAATAGTTGCAAAAGTTTAAACTAATGATGTATCTTGTTGTAGATATGGCGATTCATCACCACGTTTCTCTTTTTTGGAACTATAGGGTTCAACTTCTTTTTCAATATGATATTTACCTACAAATATTGCCGAATGCTGGAAGAAGGTTCTTTCCGTGGAAGAACGGCTGATTTTGTTATGATGTTTATTTTTGGAGGCGTGTGCATGATTGTATCCTTTTAATGCCAACTCAAGTTATTTAACTAATATTCTATAGCATCAAAGTTACATTTTAATTTTAAATGAATAATATTTTATGTATTAATTTATTAACTTAATATTGTTAATGATTTCACTATATATTTAAAAGATTTTCATGTGAACGAAAACTTAACTCTAACCAACTTTACGATCAATAATTCCTTAACAAACAATCAGATTTTTGCATTTTTCGTTAATTTGCTGTTTTTGGGGCATGCGTTTACAATGATGCTGGTGTACGTTTGGTCTAGGCGAAATCCATTTATTGCAATGAATTTCTTCGGTCTTTTAAATTTCCAAGTAAGATCCCAGTACAGAATGGAACTTTTTCTCAGAACATTTTGCGTCAATAAGTAATTTCTGTGATTTTATAGGCGCCATATTTGCCATGGGTACTTCTTGGATTTTCCGTATTATTGGGCAATGCAATTTGGGTGGACTTAATTGGTATGATCGTTGGTCATATCTATTACTTTGCCGAAGATGTGTTTCCCCAACAACGAGGAGGTTTTCGTATCCTCAAAACTCCACAAATACTGTAAGAATAAATTTGCCTCCAAATTTGTCTTTTGACTTAATATTTTATCATTTATTATAACAAGATTGTTGTCACAATTTACAGAAAGACTCTGTTTGACGCACATAATGAAGATCCTGATTATACACCATTGCCAGAAGATAGACCAGGTGGTTTCAACTGGGGACAGGCAGCCAATGCGCAGTGATTCGAACACAATCGCCTTTGCTTCCTAAATACTTATTCTTTCGATGACATAAAAGATTCCCAGTAATGTTTACAAAACTATTTGTACCGCATAAGCCGCAATTGTTCTCAAGGATCATCATCATCATGCATAACAATGCATAACAGTGCTGAAAGAAGGATATCGTTTCATGTTGGTTTTAACAAGCTCTGAAAGAGTCACGAAATTGCAATTGTTGGATGCGGAAAATTGAAATAAAGAGGGAAAAAATATAGAAATGTAATTTGTTATATATTTATACCGCGATGGAAAATAATGTTATTTATTTTTAATTTCAAATAAAGTACAAAATAGAAACAAAAGGTAAAAAAAAAGCAGAATTGTGTTGTTTAATCTTACTTAATAACAAGTTGTTTTAGTAATGATGTAAAATGTTATTTCAGCCTGAAATATGCGTTCATTTTTCTTTTGGGTTTAGAAAGGTTTTGTATACTGTACGAATTATCATTGGACGAATTTTTTTTTAGAAAGAGTTCTTTCTGTGAATAATTATGATTAATGTGATAAGCGAAATAATAGCTCAGTTAGAATATTGTATGTGTCTCAAAAATTTGCATAATTATCGCAATCAACTTTGTATCCGGATAGTCAAACGTTTTGTGCAAATAAGAGACTTTATATTCCAATGCAGTGCATGGATGTCTATACATACCATTTCAAATAAAAAAAGATTCAAAAGAAGACAAGTTTCTTTTAATCGTAACATGAAAGTAATTAAACTTTTTATTTCTGTCTCTGATTTATTCACAATTAATAATTATTTTTCAATACAATTTTCCAAATTCAAAATTTTAACTCTTCATATTTCTATTTTTTGCATACTATTACACCAAGTTTTATTTATAAAAACATACAAGGTGATTTGTATTAAAAGACAGTAATTGAATTATTACTTATTATTTACAAAACAACCACAAAGAATATGATATTTGATTTGTTCATTATATTCCCGATATTGAACTATTTTTTTAGCATTAAAAGTATAAAATAATGCAAGTTAAATACACAAAATGAATAAAATTTTAATATAACAAAATATTATCAAGTATTTAAATAATTTTTGGACATAGTGAAAGAAGAATCTGTAAAATCAAATTAATTACTATTGTCATTACCAGGAAATCTTGCACAATTTTTGTTTAACATTTCAGTCAACGCAAAATATAAATATACGTAAGTGCATTAACACTTCAAATTTATTCATAACATGTACGTTCATTGTAAATTAAAGAAACATATATTTTCTTAAAATAATTCTAAATTTATAGTTTATAAATGAGGCAGATTATAAATGTATAAATTGATATTCACTAATAATTGCAAATAATAACTGCGTGATTAAGAAAAGGTTTTTATTTCACTTTTGTACTTCACAGTCATAATTGCATTCAACATTATTTAATGTTTCAAATTTCAATTATTTTACTTTTGTGTTCAAAGTTCGAGGGAACTCGATAAAAAGGTTTACAAAGACAATAGAAAACATGGTTTCTTCTTACATCAAACAAACTCTCAACATACCTTTTGTACTAAGGAGTATGAAAAAGTTATAAAAAAAAAATAGTCACGCGAAGAAAAGTTGACAAAAAGAAATGACGCACCTTTCCCAAAGGACAATATTGTTCGTTGTAAAAAAATGAAGTCAGATCACTTAACAAATTTTTATATTTCATTATTAAATAAGTGATTATAGTAATAGATTAAACATGATGCAATTGTATATGTGTATGCAATGACATGAACTATAATACAATGATCTTGAAAACCTATTATACAAATTTATGTTTCATACTACATAGCCACCGTTGCCAACAGCACCGTTATGTCGTCTGGTTTGCCACCTGCAAAATATTGTCCATTAATTTGTTGTTGCCAGTTATGTTGATTAAAGATACCGTAAGGTAATACTTAAAAATAAATTAAAAAAAAATAATAATAAAACGAACCTATAGCATCAATGCCATTTTCTCGGGCATTTTGGGCAAAAGGAGACATAAACGCTTCATCAAATGCGAGGCTTCGGGCCATTAACGCTATTGAGTTTGCAACACCTTGAATTTTTGTAGGATCTCGTTCCCCTTCTATTTTTTGCATTTCTGTGACTAGCAGCTGATCAGGCACATTGTCAAACACACCATCGGTTGCCAATAATATCACATCTCCGTCTTCAACGCCAAAGCTCGATGTTTCTGCTGATTCAGGGCTATAAATAAAAATTATAAGATTAAACTTATATTGTTATAAAATCATCTATCAAAATATTTCATTTTCAATACTTTATTGTTATTGTTATTGTATCGTAATATTTTACACATCTCGACCCAACTATCACCAGACCAATAGTTTATATTTTCCTTCACTTTTATTCTTGAATTCATGTTACATAATTCTTAAAAATATAGTCGTCAATGTTTATAACAATTCAGCTAGTACAGAAGCACACTTTGTTTAGGTTATCGCACATAAAATTGCATAACACAAAAGTAAAACTTCATTATTTATAAATAATTGCTGTTTGTACTAAACAGTGAAAGAAAGATTCAATTTCACAATTTTCCTCAATTATCTCTAGTAGATAAATCTTTCAAGCAAATGGAAGTTTTCACATAATAAAAGTTGTTTAGATTTTTCTCACTATTTGGAAAATACAATTCTTAATTTAATTTTAGTTTCATTTTTCAAACTGACCTATCGCTAAGCACCAGATTTGAATGCCCAGGTGGTGGTAATGACAACTGAAACGGCGTGTTAAAATAATGCTGCTGTTCAGACGACCGGTGCACGACCTCTCCCTTTCGCACAACTACGAAACCGCTATCTCCTATGTTTGCCGTACAAATGCTACTCGTTTCCTTATTAAGAACAATGACACACGCGGTACTGCTACCTGAAAAATAAAAAGTTGTTTTCATGAATACTACTAATATTACTAGTACATTCATTGATTAAACAAGTATCTATTTAATCCAATGCAAAGATCAACAATGAATTTCGTTCTTGAAATGTAACTTTTAACGTTCATTAGATAATATTACCAACGAAAATTAATAACTAAACAATCATGTAAAATATCTTAATATCTTATAATTATTAATTTTTCATATTTATAAAATATATCTATAAATTGTATTCATTTCAATCTGCTTATTAAAAACTAATTTAAATAAAGTAAATTTAAAAATTAATTAATGAATTTATGAAAAATTAAAAAAATAAATAAAAATGTTACACCTTGCTTGATAAGAAATATGAACACATACCTAAAATAGGCTGCTTATTTTCAAGTAATTCATAATAACTACGAGCTAAGAGACCAGCGGGTTCTGTAGGAGCGAACCTTCCCATAGAGACTAGTCTTTCACACGTTCTCATTAGGAAACTGGAGAATTCTCCAGGATCTATGCCGTAATGTCTCCAACCACCAACACCATCAGCTACACCTAAAATCAGAATAAGTCATCAAAATTAAAATAATTTTTTATTACATAAACGTCTTGTTGGTACATTTTTACTATTCATTTTTCCACTATTACAATATACAATATAAATTAATGTTTATACTGAATTGCAATAAAATACAAAAAAATTGTAAATTATTGCAATTTAACTTGATCAACTTTGATTTTCGATTATCAATGTAACGTTTTCCATTTATAAAACACATTTTTTACAGAATAATTTGTTTCAATATTTGTACAAATTCTTATTCCATTGCTTTACTTGATGCACACATTAACCTTGAACTTTGGCAAGTATTTCGTAGATGGCATATAAATGTATAATGTGTACTTGTGATTGAAACCATGCAAGATATATCATTAAACAGCATCGCATGATTTTTGAAAGTTTGCCATTAGATTTCGAGTCATGTGCAGTATGCACACGTGACGCGAAAGCAAGCAATGTTAAATTTAGTTTCCTAACGGATTTATGTTTGCTTTAATAACCTGCTATACAAAAAAGAATCAATATTCAAAATTGTATCTCAAAAGAGTCAAGTAATATATTGAATAAACTTATTGATTGAATATATTGAAAAACTTGAATTGCATTTTCACAATGCATGGTAGTTAGAAAGTATACTTTGATCTAATCTAACTATTAAAAAAGTAATAGACCGTAAGGTTTCTGTTGTTGGGTCAATACACAAAGTCCATTCCGATGCTGTCAACTAATTAAAAAAAAGTATCAGTAAATATCCAAAGTACAATATTGCATTTCTTCATAATTTTAACTTCTGATATTTGGTAACGTTGGAATTTTAATCATGTTTCAAATATTATTTGAAATTGCAAAAATTTTAAACTGTAGCAAGTCCTAAAATATTGTTTTTTTTTTTTTTTTTTTTCAAAAAAGGAACAATTTGTATACATAACTATAACTATGCATTTAGTGCATATATAACTAAAGTGAAAAAGGATAGATGGAGCACAAAGTTCAATAAATTTATAAATGATAAAGACATGTGAAGACAAGTGAAATTAATCTTTTTTTATCGTTTACGCATAATGAAAACTTTTCCAACTTGTAATTTTAGCAAGTTGTAATCATAATTTGTAATTGTCAATTTCACACTTTGTGCACTAATTTCATTGATTCCGAAATCAGCTGACTTGTATGAATCAAAAGCAACACAATTTAAAATTCATTGCTAGTGAATCATTCTCCTTGTTATTTCAATTATTTCAAGACTAACTAATGATTACAATAGAAGTAGCATAATTGCTTATTTACATGACAAAATTCTTATACAATCTTGTTTCAAGATCTATACATTCAAAATTTCTAGGAAACTGTTATAAAAAGATTTTTTGCCTTCTATGAATATAGATGCAAACTTTTTTCTAGGTATCATTCATTACGTAATTTCATAAATAGCTGAATACTATTAATACTTACATTCACAAATAAGAGGAATTAGTAATGAATTAAACCAAAGATATTTGGTTCATGAACCCTATAGATAAATGTATATGAAATTGACATGAAACGTTGTGTAAACGTTGTTAATCTTGCACTATTAAATTTGATTAAAGTTTCTTTTGATAGAAAGTAAAATGTATTTTATATCAAATAAAAATTATTATTTATGTTAGCGCAACATTTCAATTTTACATAGGCAAAAAACAAAGTTGTGCCAAACCAATTGTTATACTAAAGAATTAAAATAATATTTATAACATTGTAAATGTTGCCATAGTATAAATATTTATATTTTGCATTGTAAAGAATCATTTTTTTCTTCTTCTCTGTTATTCTTTAAATAAAAAATTCATGTAAATGTAAATACGTTTGAATGTTCTTGAAGTATCTTTTTCTTAGACTAAGTAATTTCTTCCCGAGATCAAAGAGAAAGCTTACTAGTAGACATAAAACAAAAAGCAAGAAAAGAATTAGAACATGGTGTAGAACTGGAGTCATAAGTTAATGAATTTCTGCACGATATGCTCTAATAATTGACTGAGAAATGTTTATAAGTAAAGCATATTGATAAAGGTTTCAGCATAGAATAAGTGATTTTTATCAAAAGAAAATGTTGATGAAATCATAATCAATAATTTTTAAATATTAAAAAATGTATATTCAAACGTATAGTTTTGATTTGAATTTTAGTGTTGATACTGACTGCATACAAAGTTTCCAAAATATATATTATCATAAATATACAAATATGTTAGCAGTTTTATCACTTATAAAATTATGATACAATAAAATGTCACTTTTCAAATAATTGTAAGCCAAAGTTGTTTTCAAGCATCAATCACTGTCATCGTATTGTAATGTATTATACTTTTTATGTGAACTTTGATGCCAAGATTTTGTTCAACTTAATTTTTATTTATTTAGTTATTTAAGGACTACTGAAATTTTATTCAAATTTAGTCAGTATGCTTGTCTGCCAATAAATTCTTTCTAAAAAAAACTTCTTATCAAGAAATTCAACACCTAAAAAGTCTCCGGTTACATTAAAAATAATTCCTGTAACTCTGTTACATACATACATATTTATAAAATATAGCATACACATATATAATTATATTAAGTGTCTATTTTCATCTTAAAACCAGAAACCTGAAATCTGACATTTGGGTTCAAAATTAATTTTTTAGTTTTTCTTGTTTTTATTATGATTTTTTATTGTCAATAAACCTGGTAACACTTTACTTCAGTTTTCAAGTTTCTGCTTTTAAGGTGAAAATAAACACATTATAACTATGAATCTAATGTCTATGATAAATTAATTCATTCATGATTCACAATTATAAGTGTATAATATACACATACAATTTGACAGATGGATTTTAACGGTCGTTGGTCAATACACTCAACTATAAAAGAAATGTTGTCTAACATAATCAGAGTACAAATTCATTCAAAATCATTTAATTCTTGAAAAGAATAATTCTTCATTTCGCAGATACACATAAATTTCAGTTATAATATCCGAAATTACTTCAAGTTTAAATTTATTATAAAATAAATTTCAGGAAACTCCTATTGTTATTAACACTGTAAAACTTCAATTAAAAAACACCTATTCAAACATCCAAAAATAGGTGTAAGACGTTCACATCCCTTTTTGCAATAGCTTCCTACTTTCTTCACCTGAAAACCTTTGTAAATTGTAAAAACTGAGAACCTTGATTACAGTTTAAACGCTATGTGCAAAATTCGGAAACTTTTGAATGACAACAAAAACGAGCAAACTAGGTTGTAAAAAAAGACAAATAAAAAGATGATGAATGAAGAGAGGGGGAAGGGGAGAAAAAGTACGGATGAAAGACAACTCACCAATGACCTCGGCGGTCTTGAATTTGGCGGTGAACCAGGCGTCGTCGCCGAACTGGCATTTGCGCGCGCGGCCGCGTGCGAAATCCTTTGGGAAGCCACAGACGGCGGACACGAAGGAGGCCTCGCTGCGTTTGTTGACGCTCGGTTCGGCGCATGCTGAGTAATTGCTGATGCCGCTCCAGATCGCCCGGGACAGGAGTCGGCCGGTCCAGTAGATGGATTGCATCGCGAGGGAGCGAACCAGTCGATTACCACCGGGCAGTCACGCCCGAGCGCATGTCGCCCCGAATCTCAGCGAGCTTCGTCGTCCTTAAGTCCGGCTCGCGACGACGACATCGACCTCGTCCTCGTCGATCTGACCTCTGCCTGACTCCGCCAGTCCCGCACCAGCCCCGATTTTCGATCAGTCGCGGACCAGTCAGCGCCGTCACGACCCGAAAGACACTCGCACGCTCCGGACGTAGACTAAGCATCGATAGTACAGTTCTTTCGATAGTATCGACGGATTGAAACAATTGAAGATATCGATAGTCTATAAGACAACTATCTATAGTAATTTTTTCTATATACAAAACAATTCATTAATTTGTACAGTTTAATTTACAAAGTTAATTATTACGTATCTTAAATAATATATTTAATAACATATTTGATAATATAATTACTCCATTTAAAATCATTTAATTTAATATTTTGATACATATTTGAAAAATATAGTACCTATTGAATATAACTTGAAAAATGATTTTATTCAAAAGATCGTGATGTGGGATTCCGATTGTATAAAACTATCAATTAGCGTATTCCATTGACTGGGTAGGTTGGATTTATCGAATAATTGAAGCGAACACGAGTTCGATTTTCAGGGAGCCAACTAGTCTGTGGAAAGTTGAAAATACCTATGGCGAGCAAGATACTAAAATAATGTTCGTGTCGGTAGTATAGTGAGTGAGCTTTTCAACCGGCTTAAGACGAATTACCATCAGAGAATTTAAATAATTTCTTCGTGTTTTGAGTTGATCTAAAAGTGATGTGTTTGTAGAACAAGATTTTGTACAGAATTCTTGGATCAATATTATTTATTATTGTATATATGCTTAAGTAAACAAAGAGGATTCATTCAGCAACGATTTATAAGCTAACATTTTTTGTTGGTCAAAAAATCATCATCGAATATCATCCGCTAGCTTACGGAAAAATATTGTAAGTATTATAATTATCAATGTAATGCTTAAAATTTAATTATATAAATACGATATTACATTAAGAGCAGTCATTAAAAATTATTCTCTTAACCAACAGTTGGGCAGTCTCAGTCACACTTCCAACAAAAGGTTTACATTGTTGTTTTCAAAGTTTTTTCTAACCTAGCTTATTCCTTCAGTTCAATCTATGCTGTATTTATAGTGAGTGAAAGTAACTTAAAGCAAATGAAATAATGTTCTTGATTACAATATATGCCTTACTCTTTCATTTTTAATTTAGAAATAATTGCATTTAATTTTGTATATATTGATATAGACCCTCTATTAAACTCATTATTATTAATATTTCTCGCATTTTAATTATATTTTACATTTAAAGTTACAATTGATAATCATAGTTAATAATTTACAAACTTTAAAATTGGTACAATGCTTCTAAATAATAAACAACGGTAAATGGATAGTCTAAATATTCATGTTTCTGCTTATAGAAAATGACATCGTCTGGATTGGCTCCACCAGTGGAAGATGAAGAACTTAGTCTACCCCGTGCCTCCATCAATAAGATGATCAAAGAAATTTTACCACATTTGCGAGTGGCTAATGAGTCACGCGAACTGATACTCAATTGCTGCACAGAGTTTATCCATCTACTTTCATCCGAAGCCAATGAAATTTGTAATCAACAACAAAAGAAAACTATCATTGCAGAACATGTACTTCAGGCGCTAGAAAAACTTGGCTTCGGCGATTATTGCGCTGAGGCGGAGGCTGTTTTGCGAGATTGTAAGGCTGTCGCAGCAAAAAGACGACGTCAAAGGACTCGACTTGAAAACTTGGGAATTCCAGAAGAGGAATTATTGCGCCAGCAGCAAGAATTATTTGCAAAAGCTCGCGAGGAACAAGCTGCCGCTGAACAGCAGCAATGGCAACAATTACAAGCGGTGGCACAAATGGCATCGCTACAGCAACCAGACAGTGAACAGGAAGATTATTCTTAAAAGTTACTTAACATAACTTTACTTTGTGTTTATTTAAAATAATATTGAACTATGTCTAACGTTTGGCAAATTGATAAAAATCATATGATACACGTAATTAGCTTTTCACTGGTCAGCTTTAAGCCCAACGTATTGTATTTGAAATTTTTTTTTTTACATTTTTATTACTAATATTATTTGTCTTTAATAAGCTTACCTATATGTACTCTTTAATTTGCACAGATTGTTACCTTTGATTAAATACAAATCAGACTAGTCATTGTTCCATAATTATAAAAATAAGGATCCTTTCAAAAATTAAGGTTTTCTTTTAATGATGTATTTCAAGTGAGATGTAAATGGAGATTTTTGAGTTAGGAATTACAAGACATTTATAAATTTTTATGTCATTTTATACATAGAAGTAAAAAAGTCTTAGTTTTAAGATTAATAATAATAATAATAATCCATTTTTTTCTTTGTTTTTTTTTCTTTTAGCTTTTTATTATTATTATTATTATTATTATTATTATTATTAATATATTATTTAATTAAGCGTCTTTAATTTTAAATGAACATAGATTTACTTTTCACATATAATCACATAATTAATGTATATACATAAATTACACTCTATGAACATATATTTAAAGTTTTCACTTACACGTACAAAAAATATTTAAAAGTGACATAAGGCTACCTGGAACTGTAAACGTGTGTATCTTTAAGAGATAAAATAAATTTCTACATTATCATTTGTGACTTTTCATCTTATGACTTTTAATTACATTATTATCAACAAGCCTATAAAAATACATTGAAAATTATAACAATTACTTAGAAAACAATTACAAGACATTTGAAATGTTTACAATGTTGTAGTTTTAACCAGAGATGTTGTTTCGTGAAAAAAAATTTAATTTTATTTTAAAATACTTTCTTGTGACGTGTAAGACACGTCGGCAATATCATTCAACGGATACCAGATTTTTGTCAAGAGCGCATGCGCAGTTCATACGTTGCCAAGTGTATGAATGGTTGATACGGTTTTATATGTCAGACGGTGTGCTCTTGAAAGATTTATATTATAATCGTTAAAGTTTTATTATTCAATAAATATTAACAAGCAAAACAATGTCTGCGAAATCTAAGTCATTCACAAAAGAAGAAGAGCTTCTTTTACAAGATTTTTCAAGGAACGTTTCCACAAAATCATCTGCTTTATTTTATGGAAATGCTTTTATAGTATCAGCGATTCCCATCTGTAAGTGCTCAATAAATAAATTATAAGTCTAATATATATTACAAATTCTTACAACATTACATTTATATTTCTTTTGCATTTTAATTATATATTTACTCTACCTTTATGTTATATTTTCATACTATTATTTTTCAGAACAAACTTGAAGGTTAATTGTACCATACTTCTGTATGCAGTATTAACTAATTGCTTTTTTTTTTTTATTTTTAATATCCCTTTTAAAAATGTTGATGCGTAAAACCATCAGCTGCAAGCGCAAGTCTGGTACTTTAATCTCAACCTTTAGTTTATTTTTATATATGGAAATAAAAAAGATACATTTAATATGTATTTTTTATGAAAACTAATTCATAAATTAAATTTTTTCAGGGCTGTTTTGGAGAATACATTTAATAGATATGTATGCGAACATTATAACTTTTGTAATTGTAACTCTTGCCAGTACTTATGCACTTGCGATGGCCTATAGAAATACGAAATTTATCTTGAAACATAAGGTAATATAAATTTATTACTTAATTATTACTTAATTAAAAATAAGAAATATATTATAATGATTTATTTTTTAATTTGTAATTAACTTACTTTATTATTTTATTAATTTTGTTTGTAACTGAAGAAATGTGTTGTTTTAGATTGCTGTCAAAAGAGAAGATGCTGTAAGCAGAGAAATGATTCGCAAATTGGCTGAAGATAAAAAGATGAGCAAAAAGGAAAAGGATGAGAGGTATTTTATATAATCATTAAACAATGAATTACAATTATTCGGACTATAGTTTTATTGTTTTCGTTAGTACTTGAAATCTCTGCAAAAAAGCCAGAGATAAAAAGAAATTAAAATTAATTAAAATGTAAAATAATGCAAATCAATAATAATTTTATTAACTTAGGTCATCTTCTGTTTATAACTTCAAAGAAATTAAAAATAGTTGGAATAAATTTCAGTTACTTTAAGTTCATAGACAGCACTTAAAATTTCCTATTTCTTTTAATTGATTTTAATTTCTCTACTTTTTTTTTCATGGAGGTCGTTCTTCGTCTACATAAATAAATTATTGCATTTAATGAAGTATTTAATAATTACAATTTTTAACAAGTTATTTATTTATAATAAATTACAGAATCTTGTGGAAGAAAAATGAAGTTGCTGATTATGAGGCCACCACTTTTTCCATCTTCTACAACAATGCATTCTTTTTGACACTTGTGATCGTTTGCTCTTTTTATATTCTCAAATCTTTTTCTCCTCCGGTCAATTACATCTTCTCAGTCGGAGCAATGAGTGGATTATTGGCATTGCTGTCCACGGGAACCCAATAAATTAGCTCAAATTATCTGTAATTAAATTATTTGTTAAGATTTCTTTAGCGCATAATGATACGCAATCACATCAATCTGAGATGAACGTTTATACTGAAAATACATGTTTTTCATAATTATTTATAAAAAAAATGCACTTGTTTTTAATTCACCTGCCAAGCTCTTTCTTTTGTGTTCTTGAATTTATAGCATTTGCGAAGATAGAGACTAATGAGTGTTGTTCTGGTGTCACGTTTTTCACGAACTTGTCACTCTTGTCAAAGAGCCCGTAAAACGCTGGCTCGTCTGCAAAACAACCTGTGAACATTTTGTCTTACGAAAGGTTTCATTTCATTTATTCAATGTATTTCATTGTTTTCGGCATTTTGTTAATTAATTTAATTGTTAAAAACATTAATTTTTTGTAACAAAACATTACTGTATTATAAAAGATAAACTATATTTGTGCTTGTACAAAGTACTTCAAGAAACACAATTGTCAAAACGATATTTTGTACTTAATTATAAATCTTCATATTTGTATATCTACATAATTATAAACTTAATTACAAAAATGACTTGTAACTTTAACTATGAACAAAATACTTATACTCGAATATACATTTTAATTTAAGGCCGTTTCCTCATGATGTCACTTTTTGCATCAAATGATAGTAATTTTCTGATTATTTAACACTCAGTTTAACTACCGCACAAAAGAACGTTACTTCCATGTAGACACTCTTCAAAATTTAGTGAGTATAAAATTAACCGACGGGCGATGTGTTAATTTTAATAATGGTGTGTAATAACTTTGATTTAATATTTCGTTGATTTAATGTTTCGTTTGCGAAAAATGAAATATAGTTGTTGATGGAACAAGTCATTATCATCAATTAATGGTGCATAATGACTTTTAAATTCGTCGAAAATAGAAATTAAATTTAAATATCATTGCATAAAACTTGAGCGTGATATAAGATTAAGTAAGAATTTCAACAACTGTTCCATTTTGATGTTTGATGTTGGCGAAAAAAGCGTCGAAGCAGTTTATTGTGTCTTGTCAAATCCTAACTTCGACGGATGAAAACTACCAAGAGACTTTGGCACGCTGTCAGCGCATCTAAGACTAATGTTAAAACACCAAGAGATTTAAGAATAGTTGCACTTTCTAAGGACGATACTCAGCTGGTGTATTGTAAATAATGGGTAGAAATTTGAACGATAATAAAATGATGTATTTCGAGATTAAAAAGACTGTTTGAAAATCAAGTGTATCTTGAAACCGTCAAATAAATATATCATTTATAACCATTACTAAAAGCTTGGGTGTTATCCAGAAACGCTATACTCCAAACTTTTGGGATTAATTACAGTTTCCGAGAGACGCGTACATTAAACTGGTTTTTAATGCCCATCTACTTCAAATTGATAATAAACATGAAGTATGAATCAGTTGATAAGTCGCAAGACGTAGCTATATTATTAAATAAATTGTCGAATAACATTAAAAAAAACGTCTTTTCAGATTTATTTATACTGCAACGTGATCAATGGACTTTTTTTCTCAATCAATGAAGGTTGCTCTCTCTAAATTATTTTGATGCCGTGAGATACATCCGGTTCATTACCTTCTTAATTTTTACAAGGGTAATTTATTTTTAACACAAACTTTGCTTTTTCTTAATTTTTCTTTTTATATTCATTTGTTTATTTGTTGATGTCATTGGTGCTACTTGGTAATTGCAATATATGATTTATAAGAATCTTATTATTGTTGATGGCATAAAGCCATATAAAGTTCATCTACTGCGACTCTCCTATGTCAGAAAGTTTCTGCAAAATATGATGAACGATGAAAGTGATGCTTGACGTAGCAGTTTAAAGTGGCAATACTGCACATGCCAGAATCTTTGCGACTTATATCTTCGAATTGGACTAGAAATGAACTATAAGAATAAGGGGAAACGAGAGGGGAAAAGCTTTAACAGTATCCACTAATTATTCACTCTATAGGAGTAGTTGGCTATCCAATATGTTTACGTCGACACTCGGTGCAATCATAAACAAACGTTTATTATTCTTCAAAGTATTCAGACAAGTTATTTATTTCAAGAACAATAAACTTGTTGAAACTGAATTCAAGTCCAATTGAGGCATTTTTTAAACCCTATACAGGTGATATAATAATGGAACGCTACTTTGTAATGTCATTAAAATAATTACAATTATAATTACAGTATTACTAACAATAACAAATAATTCAGCAGTCAGTATCATTGACGAGTGTCACTAAATCGCCAAGTACTTAACGGTGTTTGAAAATACTTCTGGACAGTCGTAAGAAAGTCCACGAAGCACCGTTCCGAAAGCGATTTCGCGTAACATATAAAACGCAACTTCGCGTCTCGCTGTCCATTTACAATGTCTTTATAATACCTCCCCAAAGTCGTAAAGTGTCGCGTTGTAACGGCGCAATCTATTAAACGGCCGACACCGTCGGCCCGATATCAAATCGCCAGCTTAAATATACACGTTGCGCGCGCGCCTGTTATTCCAGCTTATTTACTCATCAAAATGGAACGTTGAATGAAAGATTGCCACCCTCGTTTGCCGCGAGCTTGCCTCGCGTCGTCATCGGCGTTATTATTCTTTTTTCTTCTTCTTTTTTTTCTTGTTCTTTCCTCGTCGGCTGCTGGCGTTCCACCGTACACGCGTACAAAAATAGCACGTGTGTGCATTGCTTTTACAGCGTCGCGCGTCGAATGTTACCGCTTCTCGGCAGCCCGGCGCCGATTGGCTGGAACGCCGCGGCGCTCTGCCGCCGCGAGATCCCGGCGACGGCTCGGAGAGCACGGGGCGCCCGGGGAACTGCTGTGCAACCGCTATATTGGTCCGTTTCGAATATTAACACAGCGCCCACCAACGTGCGCCATCAGTTTCCCAAAAATCGCCGCTTCGTTTGTGACGACAAAACGGGACCACCTACAACTGCGTCGCAACTTCGTGCCCCCGAAACACTTTTTCCTCGCAAAACACTTTTTTTCCCCTTCAAGTTTTCATATTAAAAAAAAAACCTCCTTGCCGCCATGGTATGTTCTATTGATGATATCGTAAGTCGTCGCCCTGGTAAAAAGGACTTTGTTTATTTTTCTTTATTTATTGACACTTGACTCTGCATCTGTCCCTATGATCTTTATTCTTTGATAACGCCCGCCGCGATCAGCGACACTTGAAATGCAATTTGAGATCACACTTTTGAATCGCTTTCTCGAACGCGTCGCGGCGTTTCTGTTTCACATTCACAATTCGCACGAGATTCACTAATTGGACTTTTTATGTTTTAAATAATTTGAAATTTAACGTCACGTGTTTGTGGTTTACTAAATCAGAACGTTTGTGACTTTATTTCTTCTTGGTATGAATAAAAATAAGAAACATTAGATATGTGATTGATAATTATCGAGTACGGCATTCTTGAAATTAACACTCGTGTTATTTTTCATTGACAAAATACCGTAGCTAAGGTCTTTTGACTGGACCCCTTTATTTGGACAAGTTTGAGTTACAGTGACTTATAAAATATTTCGATCAATGGGTGTATAAATTTCAATTATAACAATTAAAGTTTAGTACTTGAAAGATGTTTGAAATGTGAAATTACAGCAGTTTTGATTTGGTAAATCATTGACACATAACTTCAATAACAAATGCACGCTTGGACTATTCTTACTCTGTATTCCAAATTCAGTACTCTACTAGATGTTGATTGACTATGTCGTGATTAATTTTATGGGACGATGCCGCTGAAAACCAAACCGAGATTGCCCGCGCAAAGCAGTGCGACGATTTGTCTAGTTTGTAATAAGATTTGCACAACAATGTGATGTTGATTATTGATAACAAGTCACAAGTGTTGAAGTGGACACCAGTGAACAGTGCCGTTTTGATTCGATTCGCGAGTTCCATTGCTGCTTGTTTTTGACACAACGATAAGCTCATTTCGATGATATCCGATTTCCTCGAGCCAAATCATGTTTCCATAGTGCGGCACTGTAATGATAATCGATGTAATTCGTGTGTCAGATAAGTTGAAACATTTGTCACGATTGTGATGTGTAAACTACGTCAACGGTAGTTTTAAATGAGTAAATAGAAATCAAATATATAGTAAATTTCATTTACTTTGAAATTTTTGTTTTTTACTTCTTTGATTAATTTTGTAATTAATTTAATTATTTTGACAAAATAAGCCATCGAATATAATAGTTTACAATTGCGTTTCATTTTGGTTCTTTATGAAGCTGCGCACAAGACAAGACTACTTTTGGTCTTGTGTTATTTTGAAATTTAAGGCAAGACCGAAAGAAGACCAACCACTGGAAAATTGATACTAGACCAAGAACCCATTGAATATAAGACGTCTAGAGTAGACGCATATTTGATTAATTATGTAATCTGGATTCAGGACCCTTATGCGTCCCTATATAGCTCCGGCTTAAGTCACTTGTGTGGAGACAATTATAAAGATCCAGATTTGGTCATAGATATGATTTCGCGTCCATAAATACGATCTATTACAATGCCCAGGCTCTGGAACAAATGTTGCTCAAATATGAACTTACTTAATGGATACGAATGTAGGTCTATTTTGGACCGAATATAGCTTTATATGTATATCCAAATTATTGTAAATGATTTCCATTTCTCATCTTAATTAGATATCAATAATAAAAAATGATAATCGAGGAAAATAGATATTTTACTCTAGATAAGAAATTCTTTCAAATATAAAATACATGATTATATCCATTCTTAATAAATACCAGTTTATTTGAAAATATTTACTTCTCTGATGAAAATATTCAAGTGGTTTTTTAAAAATTAATAACGAAGAACACAGAAAGTATTATATTTTTCACGTATTAAAGGTAAAGATCACTTTTTGAGCTTATACCACCTGTACCACCAAAATATTACGGCGATTTTGAATTAGAATCCGAAAAAAAAAAAATAAATAAATAAATAAAACACGTGTTTAATATTTTTGATAACCTTGACATTTTTTTCGGTACGCAATAGATGGCGCTGTAGAAAAATGTTTTTATCATACACTTATCGCGGGCAGCAAAGCACTTTTCTGCCCTAGGGCGGAAAAGTCCTTTTTCGAGACCTTTGCTTTCGCCCTTGGGCTCAAAGTCGACTCTTCTGCCCGCCAAGCAGAAAAGTATTATTTCCCAATTTTGTAAGGAAAGTAAAAAACTCTGAAGTGTCAAACGAATAGTAAAAAATCTTTATACGACACTTGTTTAAAACTCCCCAAGTCTTTTCAAACATACTGTATTAACTCCCTTCCCTCGATACCCTTGTTGAGGCGGAAGAGGAAGCAAGAAATTGCAGAAGGGAAACGGATGAAAACTTGGATAACTTAGACGAGATAAAATTGAATACCACCAAGTGTCAGCCAAGTGATATAAGGTAATAAGATACAATCCCTGATCACTTGGTCGGCAAGGTGACTTTTCTTATGAAGAGAAAAATGTAAGATTTATACCGTGGTTATTTCAATTATTATATCGTGATATTGTTTTCAAGTAAGCGCATAAGTTTTGGATTTCATCCTATGTGATTCATTTTTTGATACAGTGAAATACATCCACGGAGTAGAAGAAACTAAGCTATCAGTCAATCTCACTGTGTCATACGGTGACAGTTTAGCGTTCAAGCGTCCAACTCTACTGAATCGCTTGACTTCCACCTGATAATCAGTATGGTTCTGAAGCAATTTTACTTATAAAACTTTCTTGTTTCTTCGAGCAGAATCCGAATTTGAAATAAAAATGTGGAAGTTCCATTTATGATGTTAAAGTTCCCAACCTTCTAGGAGTTTTGCTCAGTATCATTAATATCAAAATTGAAAGTATATTTCGTTTTTTTCGAATCTGATTCAAAATCGCCATTAGTCATCATATATTTTGGTGATGCGGGTGGTTTGGAATACCCTATATGTACAATTTTAATAAATATCGATAAACAGAATTTTTGTAATCAGTATTAAAGTTATGGTTCTACTGTCATTTATAGCACTTTCTCTTTAGGGTGAACTAAATTTGTGTGTTACTCGTGCATGAATAATTGGCATGTATTAGTAAAAAGACATTCTCTGTTGAATAAAAGTCAAAAGCAACCATGATAAATAAACAAACATATGTTAACTTCGGTTGATACCATGCTGATTGAAAAAAAAGTAGAAGTAGAAAGCGTTGAAATTATTTTTGTGTATCAATGTCAACACAAAGAGTTGTTAATGTAGAAACTGCTATAATTTTTGTCATATATTATAAGGTATTACATACAAAATGTAATTTTTCATTAAAATTTACAAGTACAAAGTACAGCGAATTATAAACAATTTTTTCTGTTGAGTAATTATGCACCTTTTAAATCAGGATGGTATCTGTACTGACGATGTTATCATTTCTTATGTTTGTTTATCAAACGATCTAAAATCTTCTCTCGATGGAAACTTTGCCTTCCAAGCATACTTTTTAACGGCACGCTTGGTATTCCACCATTATGATTAAAACAAATTAAAAAAAGAAAACAAACAAAACGTATTGTAGTAACATAAATTGTTTTGTTCATAGGCTGACGAGCTACCGCCAGAACAGATTGCCGGTACGTATCCTTGATTAAAATAGAATATTTACGAATTCAATGGTTCAATTTTGAGTTAATTTTATAGTGTGTATTAAGTTCATTTTAAATCTGGTACAAGGTGCCAAAATATTTATTGTTCAAAGTGAAATTGTTCTCGATTCTCAACAGCCATCGTTGATAATTGTTTATTAATCCATCATTTTCCGTCTAAATAAAATGTGTAAGAAAATAATTATTTATGACAATTTGATTTGTGACAATAAGACAGTGACTAATACAAGTATCTCGAATTCAGCACTGAAAACGGGTCAGACTATTTTCTGGTTCAAACTAAATTTAGAGAGCCTTTCCTTTTTTTTCCTCGTCTACCTCGTTTTCTAAGTCGAACCCCCTTTTACGTTTGGTAATCGTTATGTTACTACCGCTTTACAAAATTATAGTACTAATATACTATGTTATTATAGCAGGCTCCAGCTATGATTTTTTTTTATTACTTTAGTTCTTATTACATATTACACTTTTAGAAACATAATTGAAAGTAAATAGTCAACATTATAATATGTATAAAGTAAATTAAAAAGGTTATTGTTTACTTTACTTTAGTAAAAAGAAAGCATACATTTTAGTAATAAAAAAAAAATTAAACATTCTTATTATATATTATATCAAACAAAGAAATTGCACATTGTAAATATAAAAAAAATTGTCATTTTAATAATCAACATATTTATTTTGAATTTTTATATATTTTTGAACTTGTATTATTTGATCACGTATTTTCTTGTAACATTTCATCATGAATGTTTTGAATAAATGCGCACGCCTGTGAGAGTCGAATTTAGATCACAAGTTAATGCCCTTCTTTAACCATTTCTTAATGTTCCTGCTGCTAAGTTTATTTGACTCGACATACCACCTTTTTATCACGTCATTGACTGAACTATTAATTTTAAAGAATTAATTATTTAATAAAAAAAATATAAAAATTTTTAAAAGTTTTAATAAAAAAAATATAAAAATTTTTTTGTCATGCGGTACGATATTTCTGTGTGCAGTATGCACGTCACGCATTTCAAAAATCGAAAAAATTAATTTGTATACTTTCAATTACAGTTTTACGTAAGGCATTCGACAGCTTCGACAGAGAAAAAAGTGGAAGCATCCCAACCGACATGGTTGCTGATATCCTGAGATTAATGGGTCAGCCTTTTAATAAAAAAATCCTCGATGAATTGATTGAAGAAGTTGACGCCGATAGTAAGTTTACTCGTAAATATGGTAACAAGAAATGCTGCTTTTTTGCATTTAACTAAGAAGCAATTCTTGATTTCAGAATCTGGCCGCTTGGAATTTGAAGAGTTTGTAACGCTTGCTGCGAAATTCATCGTTGAAGAAGATGCGGAAGCACTCGAGAAAGAATTGCGCGAAGCGTTCAGACTTTACGACAAAGAAGGTACGTCAAGTTTAATTTTGAAACTATTCCTTGGAATAATAGTCATCAAACAATCAATCAAAATTATTTGTCGTCAACCATTATACCTTGATTAGTAAAAATATAATTAAATCTTGTTTTTATTTACAGGCAATGGATATATTCCCACGACGTGTTTACGTGAAATTCTGCGAGAACTCGACGATCAACTGACAGACGAGGAGCTCGATATCATGATTGAAGAAATCGATTCCGATGGTTCCGGCACCGTCGACTTTGATGGTACGTATTCAAATATTTAGCTTTTTTTATCGTAAAAATGTGATCGAACAAATCATTACTCATGGTAATTATTCTTTTTTTTTCAGAATTTATGGAGATGATGACTGGAGAATAATCACTTGGAAGAATTAAAATTTGTTTTTCCATTTTCGTACTCCTTATTGATATATTTACAAACAATATAAAGTTGCTTTATTTTTATTTCATTTTTTTTTTAATTTTCAGTTTTTCTCCAATTTTTTTTTTTTTTTTTTTCAAATGACACTTTTTTTTAATATAATATTTATTGTAAATGGAATATAAAAAATATATCTTTAATTTTACATGAATTTTTAATTTCTACTTCAGAAACTTTATTCTGTATTACATTTTATAACATGAAAAGAATGAGAATTGGAGACCAAGTTATCATATAAGCAGAGGTGATAATCAATCGATCCTCTCAGAGATCAACCGACGGGAAGATATTTATTTAAATGGAGTCCGCTCTAAATAAATTTAGAGACAAAGGAGAGAAGGAGTAAACAACAATAAAAACAAAATAAAAACATGTTTTCATTAATTTAAAACGCTTACTCGGGCCTGATTGGCCACTTGCATCATTTCTATTTGACGTGGGTTCATCCTGCTCCTTTTTTGTCTTTGCAACGAGAATTAGGAATAAAGTAACTGCGGTCAAAGGAATTTGTCAACTCGAGCTGATTCCTCGATAGGATCAATAGAATACAATTTATTAAATATTTATTGAAAAATAATAAAAAATGATTGTAATTAATAAATAAACAATAAATAAATAAAAATGAAAATAATAACTAAATAAAACATTTTTTAAAAAAGTTAAGTTATATAAATTGCTCCGCCGAGTGAGTCGACTTAACGCATGATCAACGTAATTTGATTATTGTGATAAGTTTTTTTTTTATTTATCATTATTGAAAAGTCATTGTTGTCATTGTTGAAAAGTCGTGTCGCGCCATCTCTTCATTGAACGGAACTAAATCTGCTTATGTCGGTAATCGTAAGGCCTTCGTTTCTCGATTCACAATTTTTTTTTAAAGGTTGCATCACTGCAACATGCGCGAAAGAATAACTTAAAAATGAGAAGTGAAACCGTGAGAGAGAAAATTGTTTCCTATAAAACGAAATCGAAACTCGTGTAGACATCTTCCCCCGACTTAGATACTTCCAAGGACATTTTCTCCTGACTGTTTTTCGCGACACGATTTTTCAAATTATTGCCTTGTTAGTCGTACTGCGGACAAGCGAGCGCATTTTTAGTCGCGTGCAAAGAGCGACTGGAACGACTCGATGCTCGCTTTGACAACTCAAGATTCATGAGATGATCGTCAACTTGTAAATCGTGCATTTTTGCAAAGAGTGGAATTGTCTTTCGGGTGAAAAAAAAGATGGTCTAAGATTAAGTCAGGCATAATGATGGCCTCGTCGCAAGTGGATGAATTTCTTTCTGGACCTCTGGTCACCTGGGTTAGTGTCAAAAGCTATCTTAACCTAGTTGCTGCAAATTGTTTGTCTTTTGTTTTTTTCTGGCTTTGCGAATTGTTGAAGGCAACACTTTATATAGTAAAATAGTTGACAGGTGTTTAGAAATGAAATAAAAAGAAAACAAATGCAACGAAGCTCTGAAAAACAGTTTTATCAACTGTCCTTAAAAACTTAGTTTAAAAATAATATTTGCACAAATCTTAATTTTTAAGGTTTTAATTTTTATTTAATGTACTTTTTATTAATTATGTCATTGACGAAAACTGTATCAAACAATATTTTATCAACCACTTATTAAAGAAAAATTTAAACGGAAATATTGTTTTTATCTTGAATGAATGACTAAGATAAATTCTCTGAAAATTTCAACTAATGCAAGTTATGCTTAAATGCCTTTTCTTATAAGGAAAAAATTAAATATTAATAAGCATCTAAATAATTATATCCATTAATCAGTTACTTAAACTATAATTGAAATAACTGATTACAATAAAGCCATTTAAACCTATGCTACTTATTAAACCTATACAACAATTAAATTAATAGTCATCTACTTAATATTTAATATTTATTCTATTATACTTTTAAAATAATTTTCAGTTTAAATTATCCTCATTATTATACACTATTTTTAGTAATATTTTATTGTTTTAATAACTTAATTTTTTCTTTCTTTCTTTTCTTTCCCCATGTTCAATTTCTTTCTTCTACTAATTATTATCCTTTCATAGTTTATAAGTTGTCTGGAAGACCCAGGACTTCTAACAAGCTATGATGATCTAGTTGATGGTTTACTGTTGTATAATGTCTTCCTTCAAATGTAAGTTGTGATATTTTATCTCATAATTTTAATTGATTTAATAATTATTAACAAATCAATTATTTTTAATTGTTTAGTGATCCAGAACCATTGCACGATGGTGTAATACCTACAGGTGGTAATGCAATGGTCAGGACAAAAAATCTCAACATCCTGATAGACAATATGAAGCAGTTCTACGAGGAAGAATTGGGCCACATTGTACTCAAGTTACCGGACACAACGAGTTTAGGAAAAGAACCGGAATCTCACACTGGTGAAATGAATCTATTACTGCTCTTACTTTTAGGCTGTGCAGTACAGTGTCCAAACAAAGAAAAGTTCATCACAAAAATCAAAACTTTAAATGTCGATATTCAATTAGCTATTGTAGATTGCATTAAAAAGGTACTTACATTTATTAAATTACCTTTCATTTTAGTACAAACTAAAAATTTTAAATCCCAATTTTCAATTTCCAACAATAGGTTACAGACTGCCAAGATATTGTTATTACTCAAGATGCTATGGAAAGTGTTAATATGGGAAATCTATTTACTGAAATTAAGAGAATTATACAAGAAAGGAATATTTTTAAAGAGGTAAAATCGACATTTGATATCGCGTATCGAAATGTGTTTTCGCTCAGTAATAATATGATGTAATCTTACTAAAATTACAGAAATGGAAAACTGTTGCTGCTTTGAATGATGCTGGAGATCAAGGAGATTTAAATATTGGCGAGCAAAATCTTGAAGCAAATAACACCAAAAGAAATAAAAAGAGGTCTGAAAGAGAAGATAATCATCACTTTGCAGTTGAACTTGCTGACTGGAAATCGAGAGTGCGAAAACAGCGACAAGAATTGTATGTATTATTTATGAAATTATTTTATATTGTTGATAACTATATACAGTAATTTTGTTCATATTTAAATACAGAGAAGAAAAAACAGAAGCATTATTAGAATGCAAGGAAGAATTAGAGCATAATAAAGCACTACTGGCAAAGCTAAAACAAGAGGTATGTTTCTTTTTAAATAAATAATAATTTTATTGATACCTTAACTAAGTTATGATAAGACTAAACATTGTTACAGAATCAAGAATTAACTCTTGAAGCCCGAAATGCCAAATCTTATAGAGATGAGCTTGATGCTGTAATAGAACGTGCTGAGCGAGCAGATCGTCTTGAGATGGAAGTATCTCGATATCGAGAAAAAATGACAGATATTGATTTTTACAAAACTCGCATTGAAGAATTACGTGAAGATAATAGGTATGCTTTTAATTAATATTTTTGTTTATTATTCATGAATTATGTTAGTCGTAATAATTTTGTTATTGTTTTAAATTGTGTAGAGTGTTAATGGAAACACGTGAGATGCTTGAAGAACAACTATCATCTTCGAGAAGGCGAGCAGATAAAGTTTTAGAGCTTGAATCAGAAATATTGAAATACAAACAACTTCTCAATGATGTTGCCCTTGTAAATATATACTTTATAAATATATAAATCCAGTGTATATTATATATTATTTATTGTTATGATAAAAATTCAAGCTTTAAAATTAATTATGTTAATAACAATATAAATTTTGTTCAGGAACGTGCCGTGGATAAAGAAAAGTATCAAGAACTTTGTGAAGAAAACTCTCAGTTACAACGATTAACAAAAGCTGTTGCAAGTGAGGCTGCAATGGCTGGATCTGTCAGTGATTCTGAAGAACCAGGTATACATAATACACGCATATATTTTAGAATATATATTATGTATTGTATTATATATATAAATTAAAACAATTTTATGTATATTTTGTAATTATTTTCTAGCAACAACAGATAACAGATTATCTGATCAGTTGACAAATAGCGCACAAGCCAGAGCACTAAAACTTGAGTTGGAAAATCGGCGTTTGAATACAATAATCGAATCTTTAAAAGAAAATTCGTTCCATGAAAGTTCCTCTCGTGTTTTAGAACTTGAAAAAGAAAAAAAGAAGTTGACTTTGAAGATTGAATCATTGACTGACAACAACGAAAGATTAGCACAGCAAAACTTAGATCTTGAATCCATTTGTAAACAAATGCTTGAAGAAAATAAAAAGTTACAGAGTTCGCTAAAATCCCAAAGAACTACAGTAGAAAAGCTGCAACAAGAAATACAAGTATATAATATATATTACAAAATTTTGTATTTTCGTTGCCATTTTAAAGCTTGTCAACAAATTAAAAAATGACAAAAAGTGGCTTTTTTACTTTCTGTTTTTATTTTTTATTTATTTTTTTTTTTTTCCAATACTTAAATTAAGAATTAAAATGGAAATTTAATTATATTCATTGCAGTTAAATCATTCAAAAATACTGGAATGGGAAAAGAATTGCGAAGTCGTTAATAAAGAGAAGCAACGAATCAAATCTTTGTTAGAAAGTGTGCAGAAACGTGCAGATGACCAAGAACATTCCCTGGAAGTAGTAAATCAACAGTTGGAAAAATTAAAATGCATTGAGAATGATGCAAATAAGGCGAAATCAAAATGTGCGGAGCTTGAATCAAAAATCATTGCACTGGAAAAAGAAAAGGAGACTGCGCAACGTGATGTGCTTAAGTATCGTGCAATTATTGAGGTATAATTCTGTTCAATTAAAATCGCAAATATTCTCTCTCTAGTTTTCTCATATTGAAATTATTCACAATATAATTATTTCAGGAAAAAGATGTATCTTTGGATAAATTCACCAACACAATTGAATGTTTGGAAAAAAAAGTGGAAGAATTAAAACAAGAGGTTGAAAATTCAAACACACAAATCATCAGGTAATCACTTATGTTAAATAAATTTATTATTAAAATTTCTTCAAAGGTCATGATGCGTGAGAATAATATTTTTTTTTTTATTTTAATTATAGATTGCAGGAAATTGAACGATCAAGTAAAGAACTAGATTCAAGAGCAGCAATGGACAGGGAAACTTTAGAAACGTTGCAGTCAAATTTAATTGCTGAAAAATTAAATACACAACAACTACATGCTATTTTGGAGCAAATTGGATTAGATATGGACACTTTACTGACTACACCCATGGAAGAAATTTATGAAAAGTAATTATTAATATTCTTATATTTTAATTACGTATGTTTAATTATTGTTGAAATTATAATTAATTACTTATTTTTAGGATCATGAAACTACCAGCAATTGAGAGTTTAGTGAAAAAATATACTTTTGGTGAAGCTCCTAATCAAAGTACATCTGATTTCGTTTCGAATTCAGTCATTTCAAATGTAGACAATAGTAATTTGTTAAATGAAGTCGAAACGTTACGCGTGAGTACTATTAACACTTTTAATCAATGTTCTATTTTATTGGTCTTTATAATAAAAATAAATTCATTTTTCAGAAAGAACAAGAAAGTTTGTTACAAAAGCTGGAAGATCACAAAATTGCATCTGAAAGTTTACAAGCCGATAATGCAAAATTACAAGTATGTATTACAACTCTAGAATCACAAAGTGCCTCACTGACAAGTCAGAATGCCGCCTTACAACTTGCTAATTCGCAACTAGTCGCTGAAAAGGATGTAGTGAGTTTTCTTATTTTCCGTTTTCATTTACAATATAGATACAGTTGT
Organism: Aradophagus sp. ZL-2020; assembly: GCA_022817685.1. Classification (NCBI taxonomy): domain Eukaryota; kingdom Metazoa; phylum Arthropoda; class Insecta; order Hymenoptera; family Scelionidae; genus Aradophagus; species Aradophagus sp. ZL-2020. Next base: position 27,994 of record JABFOV010001104.1, read on the forward strand.
AATATATAAAGAACAAATATTTTTGATTTCTGGTCTATTGAAGAAATTAATTTCACTAGTTTAACTATTTTTTCGAGTATTTGAATTGATTG
>JABFOV010001105.1:0-28068 GCA_022817685.1 Aradophagus sp. ZL-2020
ATGCAGGTGTGTACGCTCGCGCACTCCATCGACTTGCCTTGAACTGTCAGACGTCGAAACGACGTTAAATTATGCTCGCAAATCACGGCCGTTGAAAATAAAAAGCCTCTATTTATGATTTGGAAAATGAGATGGACGATTTGTCGCAGCTCGGTAATTTTAGCTCGGTTCCGTTTCTTTGTTTTGCTCACGGCATTCAAGCCGCGTTTACGAATACGCGGCGACTTCCAGACTTTGATGTTCCGCCGAAAAAAGGGCGACGAAAAAGCCGAAGAAGGAGGTGGACAAAAAAGGAAGGAAAAGAAACGCCAGCTTCGGCACTTTAATTCAAAATGTCACGTTATGGATAGTTAATGTGCGAACCTCGTTTTCTGCCGCAAGTGAAAGTGACGACATATTTATTGCGATCGGAAGACGAAGCCGATAAATTATCGAATCGGCCGAAAATAATGTGACGCCTTCGTTTTCGCAATTAAGCTTGTGTCGGTTTCGTTCTCTTTTCGTTATTTTCATCTTTGCTTTGGTACTATTAATGTTTTCTTTTGCAACCTTGGTTCTTCATTTTCCGCACGCAAAATAGTAGACCATCCAGACAGTTTGCCTTTGACATCAAAGATAACGATGACAACTGACACGATAAGACAATCGCTCGTTTAATCGGTCGTTCGTTTCTATCACTAGACCTTATATGGTTTATACACGCCGACGTTACAAGGCTGGATGGGGTAATTATAACGCGTCCACAAGATAATTGCGGGCGAATCACCGACCATAATATTAAATGCAATCGGTTTCCTGAAACGAGTTATCAGCGATGTATCAAACGAGAATCCATTTGCAAATTACACTCGGAAAAGCGTTCCCCAATAACTTCATAATCAGCTCAGATAAATGGCTTTCTTTGACAGCAACTTGTAATTAAATCATATGTACTTCAGGCGTGGTTGAAGAAAAGACTCTTGAAATATAGGTATAAGGCAATTTCTTAGGAAATATTTACAAAGCGTCAATAATACTTTTATATTTATGACAAAACTTTTATTGAAGTGGAAAATTTTGCAACAATTATTCGATTAGTGATCGAATATTTTATTTTAATTATTTTTGTCTTAGAGATAATTTATATTTTAAAGACACATAACGCTTTCAATTTTTTTTTTTATCTTTTGTTTTCAACATTTTGTTTTATATATTATTTAAACTCGTTTATTTGAAATAAACTTATTTAATATTAATGAAGAATGATTACTTAATTATAAACATGTTATTCAAAATGAGTGTTATAATTGCACCGCTGTGAGTAGTCGAGAGCCTTAAAGTTATTTGTAAAAGCAAGATTCAGTACTCGGTAACGTCATAAATTACGTTTGTGATAAGCCGCGTAAAAGTAAATCAGACGCTCAATGGTTAAACATTGAAAAAAGCTTTCTCTTAATTTCATTTCTGTTACAAAATTCATGTAAAATAACAGATTTACGGATTCATATTTTGTATCTTATTTTTATGAAAATTGCAAAATAAAAAAATTAGACTCTCAAATCTTCAAAATTTACAACCCGGACAACTTCATGTAAAAATAATCAGTCGGATCGACATTGCAATAATATTGATCGACCACAGTGATATAACATATTGAATTTTGGTCCAAATACAATCATTTCGGTATTTTTAACGATCTATTTAAATGTCGAGAATTTTCAACGATATTGATGTCTTTCCGCATCGTTTACATTGCCGTCTTTTCCGCTAGGAAATCTATCTTGGCATTTTCCGCAAAGAAGAATAATCGGTTAAATCATCCTATGTATGTTTAGTAAACGTCGAAAACGTTGCACAGACGTTTGTTTAACGTTTTGAATATTACTGTTCTGTCAGCTATTTTTTTAATCGAAAATTGATTTTGCAATTGAAACTAGACAACTTTATAGCCATCTTTATACGAATTAAAACTACTTTAATTAGTAATTTAAGATAAAATCTTCTTCCACCTAGGTAACGATTATAGAAGATTCAATTTACGGTGCATACATATTGCTATATACTGCGGCTAACAAATTCCTTAATGCAATAGTCTTCATATTAGCTAAACTTCTTTACTTCTTTGAACTATGCCACTTTTCTGCCAATATGGCACGCACGTCGTCATCATTTATTTTTTCTTACACATGTCAAATATATACTTCTCGCAAAGCTTGTATTCAAAATTTCGCAGAAGGAAAACCAGATGCCGAACGCACGGCAAATTTCGTCCCACTCTGCCCCCCAGCCCGCCCCCACCTCTTCTTTGAAGCCCGTGCCAATCAAGTGGCGGAACGAGCGTCGTGTTTTGTTTTGACAAGCGCGCAAACTGGCGTCGAGCGCTGGTATTAAACAAAGAAACCGTTTTCTTCTCGCGCTGACGTGCGTTAATCACGATTTTGCGGAAAGGTCAGAAGAAGGCGAGGTGCACCTGCGTTGCAACAAAAAGAGCGCGCGCGTGTCTCTCTCGCCTCGGCGCCGTCCTTCTTCGTCCGACTTCCCGTATCTTTCTCCATCTCGTTTTTCTAAACTCGGCTAATTATCGGTATCTGGCGCGCGCGCGCGTCATCCTGCGAATCGTGCGCGCGCGAACGCGCCACGGGCGAGTTTCCATGAAGCCGCGGCGCAAAGGAAAAGCGTCTGGCGAACGCCACAAGGACACCGGACACGGTGCACACACACCCAAACCGACGTCTAATCATCGGCCGGCGCTTTCCCACGTCGCCTATACATCGCTTGCTATTATTTGCGCGAAACAGAAACGGAAAAACGGCGGCGAGGAAAAACAGAGGGAGAGAAAAAACATACGGCACGCTCGACTGGCGCGTCCGTTCGACGATTCGAGCCAACTAGATACAGTTTGTCCTTTTTTTAGAGGTCGTTGCTGGATCTAATGATTTAAGGACAAACGCAGATGTCGCTGTACGTTTAAACAGACTTTGAGAGTCCAGACGGCAGCGCCACTGTAGAAGTTATTAAAGCTGTGGCTAGTTATATTTTAACAGATAGGACGAAAAACTTTTGATTAGATTTCATAATAGTAGGTCACATTTAGGGTTGCCAACAACAAATACGTAGGACAAAAAAAGACAGCAAATGAGTTGTACATAAGTTTGTCTTCTTTTGTCCTACTCATTTAACCTTGTTTTTGGAAACCCTGGTTACGTTAGATTATGTAGAAGAAAAAGACTAAATAATAAGTAAAATGTCTAATGAATTAAACTGCAAAACGATTAAAATGTCTTATTAGGAAAAAAATAAATCATAGTGGATAGAGGACATTGACAGTGCGAAATTTTATATAATTCTGCTTAATCATCTACTGTGTCATTAAAGCTAGGTATTTTCCGAAATCTTATAGACTTATCGAATTTTTAATTAATTTTGTAGTAAGAGCACATTTCCACCGTTATTTTTTTTTATTAAAATATAATAAATATAATAACATCATTTAGTATCGATTCAACTTTCGTAATCAACGATGATTACCGCAACTATGATATATGTCATGATTGTTCGACGCAAAAGGTGATTTTCACTTTCCTAAAGTAAAGCACTTTCCGCTGTGATAACTATGACGATGGATTACCACGGTGACCTGGCTATTTTCTAAGGAGTAACATTTTTCTTCTTACTTCTTTTTTCTTACAGTGCTTTGCTCGTTATAGGTCATAGCTATACTGACTTTTCCAATGGGAGGTATTGGTTACTATCTGTAAAAAATGTAATTTCAAGGAATTAAAAATTTATGAGATCTTTATATCTATTTTAGTCGATCTATCTATTTTTTCATTGACGGTGCACATTGTAAACTACGAATAGGAAAAAATTAACGTCACTGCTTCATTTTAGCGGTCTATATAAGAGAATTAAGTAACAGCTGCTTACGCGCATCAACGAAGTAAGTGATAAAATAATTACGAAAATTTATAGCAGATTACTTTTTCATTTTCTCTTCATTATCAATGCATAATTTATTCAATAAAACATTCTTGATATTGACATTCAATTATTCAGACAATTTATGTATCTATAAGCTGTCGTAATTAGCAAAATTAAGGAATTTAAATCGATTTTAATTGACTTTTAAATATTAAAGAATATGCATGAGCGCGTGCAAAAATAAATCCTCGACTTTGGCTTGGTCTGAAAAATTCATCACAAATTCATCAGTACGTGCATCAGCATCATTTTTTATTACCGTCTTTGGTCAAGTGGCCGTTTTATGTATTACTCGATGCTATATCATTATCGGCGGATGGTCGCGTTGTGTGCTGTGATTTTGCTTTTTTTCTGCTCGCAGGTATCGGTCGAGGACGCGTCGGCCGATCCCGAGACCGAATCACGTGCGAACGCGCGTGCCTTTCCTCGCGATTCGAGAGATACGAATTTCCTCCGCTCGTGAATCAAATCTATTTCGGAAAAAAACGCACCACCGACTTTTGCGACGCAGAACTTTATTCACTTTAACTTCAATTCGCCTGCTATCTTTTGCATACAAACTCATATCCGCAGTCAAATGACAAAATAAAGTTTACTGCAAACAAGAAGACTAATTTATATAGCTTTCCGCAACAAAATACCAGACTTTCTACGAGGAGTTCATATTTGAAAATGTTCGTTAAAATATAACGTAATTTATGCGCAGAATGTTTGCAACGTTTTCCATCCTCCATTGAATTTCGCGCATGTGCGAATGCCTCCCGTGAATAGTGAAAAAATTGAACGAAAGGAAAAAAATGACATTTTTGCCCGTCCATCCTTCTTCTCTCTGTTTTCCTTGCATCGCGAGACAATCGTTTCTCATACACAGGCTTAAATGGGGTTACGCGTGTTTCCAGGTTTGCACAAAACTATCCAACAGAGGCGACCAAGCGACTGGCATTCATGAATCGCGATTCAATGAGTCGGAGGTTACGCAATGCCGATGCTAGTTACAGTAACGTCCGGGGAACGCAAACGTTTGTGGGTATTGTCTGCGCTGGCGATAATTGTGTTATTCGGACATATTTTTCCAAATCAATTAAGCCTCAGTTCCGTGCCACGGAACAAATCTGTTTCAATGTTAATCGACAGGGGTTCGGTCGAAGCCAATTGAAAAGTCCGATCGATCGAAAGATCAATCGGTTTGTATAAAGTAGTAACAAAATGATCGAATACATTTTACCTAATATATATATATATATATATATATATTAGTGGATATATTTATGGATCTGAAGTTTCAAACGTTTATTACTAAACAAAAATAAAATCTACATCAATTTTTCAAAACAAAAACAATGGTATTTTTTATTAAATATTTCTGTAAGAACAAGCTTTAATATAAAAACGTTTTTGTAGGTATAATTTTCCACTTTTGATTTCATTTTATTTTATTAAGTTATTTCTAATTAATTTTCGTTTACTAATAAACGTTAGAAACTTCAGATGCATATATATTTGATATATTGATGTCTGCATAGAATAATTATAGTCATTGTAAAGGATCCACATTAATAAAATGTAGAAGTTATACTCTACGAACGTTAAATTAGTACAATTAGTTCAACAGTTTACTTTTGTTAATGTAGATAAAAAAAGATAAAGCTAAAAACACTTTACACCTCTAAAGATTTCGAAAATCGAATTTAGTACAATCTATTCAGTGAATACAAATGGCTAGCTGTGACGATAATACATCACGTTGAAATTCACTACACCAATGTGAAACCCATTAAAACGTTTCACAAAGATACGAAACAGATAAAAAAAAGTTGCACAAATAACAGTCGAACGACATTATCTACTACGGTAGCAATAATTGTATCAAAATATAACCCACAGTTACTGTCAAGCGCAATGCCTCGTACACGAATTGACATCCTTACTTTCTCGACGGTGCATTTTTACCCGGAAAACCATTCGACTTCCGTGTCGCGTGCCAAATATAGACGCGGCGATTGTCGCGCATCGCTCCGACGAGTGACAATTTTCATGAACATCCGTGGAAAACCCCTTCGCTCGTTAAACCGAGAAAGGGCTCCCTTCCATTCGACACGAGACAATCGATGCCTTTCGTAATTGGCCCTATTTTCGGCTCGAAATTTGAATCGAACAATTTCCCCGGGCTTTCACGTGTTAATTATAAAATGGAATCGATTCGCGTGGATACAGCCGCGTACATTATACGGGGTATTGTGTACGGCCTGGCATTGTGTCGCCGTCGACGGCGGCCCCTTGAAAAGCGTATTGAAGCGGCGTCGCGTCGAGGCGACTGGCGCGCTCCACGTGTTGCTGTTGTGCAGGGGTGGCCGGCCACCCAACGCCAGCCCGATCGCGTGGTCCGCCACGTGACCGCGCTCAAGTTATCGAGAATCGCGTATATAACGTACAATTTGGCTCGTTTGTCAAAGAAAGGAAACGACTAAGAACTCAATAATTGCTCCTCGCGCGCCCCCTGCCCCCACGGCGTTACGTAATATTTAGATTTACGGCGACGCGATTTTCATCACCCGTCGAATTGTTCGCGTTATTAATAATTACGCGGCGAGAGGCGATGAGGCGGCCGCGCGATTGCAGCTCGAGCTTCGCTCATTCCGTTTCTCTCCGGGGAGACCGAGGGGACGGGGCGGCAGAAGAATATCGAAAAGTTCATCCCGGCGGTAGTCGTAGAAGCGACGCGATCTGTTTTTCCGTTCCTTTTTCTTTATTCTCTTCTTTTCAGTGTTATTTTTTTTCTTTACCTTTAGCCGTGTTTGAAAGGATTGATCGAAGTAATTGGTCGCATTATTTCGTTTGAAGGAATTAGGAAAAAATAATTTAATGAACTCGTCGAGTTTATTATTTACACTGTTCGATAGCAATTAATTTGATGAAGAATTATGTTTTGTTTGTTTGGTTTTTTTCATTTAGTTATTCTTTTTTCTGAACAATTCGAATTTAAATTAACTTCGAAGTTTACAAATTAAATGTTAATTATAGTTAGTTAGTTGACTATATTTTTAGAAACGTAAACGTGGAACTAAATGACTATCAGTCTTAAAAAATAACTTCATAAAAAAGTTGTTTGCTTTGCGTCAGAGTATGTTATTTTTCTTTCAGTGCAAAATCTTATCGGATGATGAATTAAACGTGATTTTGTTTCACTGTAAAAGATCTGCTGGGAAATTTTTGTTTTTGCACAAATGTACAAAAATCAATCGGAACGGAAAAAAAAAGAGATGTAAATTGTCTGTATTACTAAGTCGACATCGAATAAATTTTGCTTTTTTTTAATTATATAAAATAAATAGTCTTCGAGAGCATCATTTTTGGTAATATTAGCAATGTTTTTTTGTCGAAACGTACTAATTTAACTAATCGATGTATATCAGATCGAGTGACCCTGATTTGGCCCACGCACCTTTTGCGAAATTATTGCTGTCAGTTCGAAGGTCGAGGCTCATTCGTGACACACCACTCAATTCGGGTCATTTTTTTTCCTATCGTTCCGTCCCTTGCGACGTTTGCGCAACTTTTTGTTCGATGCGAGAACGCGCAAAGATTAGTCACGTGCCAAGGGACTGCAATTTTCGCAAAGAATCGCGTGTTGCCAGAGCTCAGCGCTCGTTCGCGGAACCGAATATTGAGACAAATAATAAGCCAGCGAGACTCAGAATTTATGTTGTTGGTCGAGCATCGTCGGCTAAACGGTTGCCAAAAATAAAAAAAAGTCATTGAGATGATGCGAGATGTCAAGTGCAGTTGCCGGTTTACATTCAGGCGAAACGCTCATTACGCTGCGCGGATCACCTCGGTTTAAGGATAATTATGCATTACATAACGATAAATGACCGGAATATTTAATTAATTTCAACGCTCGGGCATTGAAAATACAAATTTAGCTGGTATTTTAGTTGCAATCACCGTGTTATTTGCGAAAAAACAAAGTTTACGCGCTAAAACAAAATTGTTTTGTTGAAAAGAATACATTTTTAGTTGAACATTGATAAACTATGATTTTACTTACCCTCGCTCTTAAAGCGAGGTGAAAGCATTTCATTTAATTTATTCCGAAAACTGTATAGAACGCTCGAAGTTCTTCGTTCTATACTCAGAAACAAATATGAATATTATTTGTTATTTCAATCAATGCATTACATTTGATGGACGCGGTATATTAAAAATAAAAAATCTTTTTTCTTTATGATTTTTTTATTTATTTATCTATTTTTATTGTCAGAACCACACCAATAAAATACGATGTCAAACAATATCAGAAATACAACCAAAAAATATGTCACAAAATATTTTGCCCAAGATCTATTGTAATTTCTTTTTCGGAATTTCGCTATCATTTGTCTTGCTTACAAAACAACAAAGTAATGTTTAAATCTCGCAATTTATTATGCAAATCGCACGGAGAATCGACTTCCGTATATCGTAAAACGCCAAAATCGTGAAAGCCTACTTCCAATCGAAATCAACTCGATGCGTGTGATTCGCTCGGCTGAAAAGCGCCTCGCTCTTCCGTCTGTCTTCGAAGCGGCCAGCGCGCTTAATGGAAAACACCGTCTATTTGTGTCGAGGCGACCTGAAAAACAGCGCTGTCGCGTTGAAGCGATAAGGCTCGGTGAAACCGATCGCGAAATAGCGGGCGCAGAAGGAACGACGGGAAAGGACAATACGAGGGGCGGCAAGGGGCAGGGGGAGGGGTAGGTACGTCGGGCGTCATTTTCAGATGCCGCCGTTGACAAGCGGCGTCGCTGCGGACGGACGAGCGCACCCTCGAATCGTGCTTTTCCGCTCGAGCGAAGCGGCCGCTCGTTTTCCTTTAAACGTCCACATCCACGTCTCGGGACGTCGAGACGCGGACGCGCAGATGGAACAAGCCGAGCATCGCCCGTCAGCCGATGGATAAAGCCGCCGAGCAGGTCGCCGAGGCGCGTCCGATTAAAATATAAATTGTTCTTGGCTCCCCACGTACGCACCGCCTTTCATACACTCGCCCGTCTGCGCCCCGGAATACATTTGCTTAAACGTGTGTGGATGAGCGCGTGCATGAACATGAGCACAAGCTCAGTTGCGCGCATCGCGGAGATGAACGCCCATTCAACGATTTCCTTTGTTCGCCGGCCGATCGGCCCGACCGATCGTGGAATCGTCGAATGGCAAGGCACGCGATGCACGCCGACGAAGGCTCGGGCTTTCGCGGCCGGAAATAGGTGAAATCGATCGATAGGGAGGATCCGCTTGGGTCCAATGGATTTCCTTCGAAGGACACGGATTGTGCCGGAGCGGATCGTGGGAGAAGGCCATGTGAATACAAGAAGAGTGTTGATTTTATTAAGTAGTTGCACTGTGAAAATGAGTGTGAAAAGAGGAAAAAAACAAAATAAAAAAAAAACAATACCCCTAATAGAGATGTTTATTTTGACTTTTTTTTTTGAAAATTCGGAAGGATGGTATTTGTTAAATATTTTATTCAATCAAAAAGAAATTTTGCTGCAAGAAATTTGTGATATTTATCGGTATTAATTAAAAAAGTATACTGTTTTATCCGCATTATAACATGAGAACAATTTTCAATTAAAATCAGGATGTAACATGTAAAAAAAGATTTTATTATATATTATATAGTATATGTTATATATTATGCGATACATGTGGATTTAAAGTGAAAGATTTTTCTTTTTTTATAAAAGTCAATCAATTGGAGGCTAGGTAATAATGGTATAGTGAGTTGATTTCTTGGTTGGAAATGTAGATTAGATGAAGTCATTGAATTAAAAGGAGATGCATCCTAGAGGAGTAATTTACCCCTTAATTTAATGTGATGTAGCATTGTTCGAGTCTAACGTGTGATTAGAAAATGTGTACATTGTTTTTTAATAAGTTTTAGGAGTGATTTATGATTGATGTATGGAGCAAAATATATGGTATTGTGAAAAAAAAAATCTAGATGGTGTAAAAATAATAACCATTAGGAATTCAAGCGTTTTTGTAATTGCAATTATTTTCACAAACTCGCATTATGCCAATTCGTATGACCTACAATACCATTAACGCTGGATGAGTTAATCAAATCTACTATACTAATGTAATTATACTAATGTAATTTTTCAGACTTATGTTTATATATTTTTAATAATTATACCGAAAAAACCGAAAAACATGCCAAATAAACATGTGGATTTATATCTATCTATATTAGGATTCCTTATAAATAGCAGAGTTTTCATTTTAGTTAAAATATTTATAGTTTTCAATATGTAAGGTCCAAATATCCTCATATACAGGTAATATTTACAAAAGAAATCGTAGTAACGTTCTTTTTTTCTTTTCCAATTCATGAAACTTCGTTTCCACTTTTTCAAATGACAAGGAATCTTGTTTTTCTGAAAAAAATTTCTTTTTTAAATCAGTCCGCGTAAAAGTGCAACCCTCTGACACTTTCTTTGTAGAATTTCCACTTGTTTCGTTGCGTGTCACGTGTTTTTGAGCGTATCTCATTCCTCCGCAACTGAAGCCTTTTCTCAACAACTTTTATGCAAAGATTAATGTTTTATTGCTCACAATTGTTAAATTGCAATGTCCGAAACTGAACAACTTTATTTGCTGCAAACTTTACTCCGAATGAAACGATATTCAAAAAGAAAAAAATGAAATAAGAAAAAGTAATACGAATAATAATTAAGATTACGTAAGCAAAATCTAAATAAAATTCAACATTTTTTAAGAAAAATAAATGTTTCTATACAGTTAGTAATATATTTTGGGGATGCTTAAAAGAAATAACGTTTGAAATAAGCAAAACGAGTTGCTTCAAAGGCTTAATTATTTATACTGAGAAAATCATTTACTTACCCCAAGGATATTCATTATTACCAAAATGTTATCACGTCGTTTTTTCGTTATTTTTTTGATAACTGTTTAAAAATCACTAAATTTGAGTACGGAAACCCTAACGCTAGAATGTCAGAAGTCGAGAAAGAGGCGAAAAGTCGCGACATTAAACTAAACCCGCTTAAAAAGAGTCCATAAAAGCTCGCGATCGCTTCGACCAGAGGCAGTTACACTCGCGACGACGTGAGCGCTAACGAACGTCACCCACCCATGTTTTATTTGCTTTTTTTTTTCTCCGCGGAAAAAAGGTAAACGGCAATCTGGGCAGATACAATAAAAGTCAAGGAGCCTATGTTAAATACAAGGAAGAGGAACTTTTCCGCGCAAACATATTATTTAAATCAAACCGTATATTATTAATTATTACTCACGAGAAAATAAATAAGCAAATTACTTTTTACTCTGGCAATTGACGTAGAAGAAAAAAGTAGTAATAATAATGAAAAATAGTAGGAAAAAATGTATTCAATGCGATTAACCAGTCGATTTCAATCATAAACTAAGGTTCGATTTTATCTCGTCATTTTTCTTCGTCAATTTTTGTATATGCCAGTGTGGGTTGAAGCAAAGCAATTGCAGATAATCAGAGGGAAGTAATCATTGAAAAATAATACGTGAAAATTAAGCGTTGACGAACGATCGATGATTACTAATGGATAAGTAATGATGGAAGATATAAAAATTGATACGAACTTATGAATCGTGAAAAATCTACTGACTATAATCAATAATTGATAAATACAAAAAAGTATATTAATATGTATGACTAATTGTTAACGAATATATTAACTGTTTAAGTGACAAACTATAAAAGTAATTTGCGATTGACATTAGATAAAATATACATATTCAAAAGCAATGATTTTCTTTTTTTACTTTTTTTTTAATTCACCTTTATCTTACTAAATCATGGAATAATCTCAGAAATTATTAATTTCTGCTATAAATCATTTCAAATATACATTACAACAACATTTTACCGTTTCTGAATTTCTAAAAGTCAGCAACGCACATGAAAGATGTTCTTTCAGTAAATGTAATCAGTAATCAATTACCTATAGGAAGTTCAATGAAATAAATAAAGCGAATAAATTAAACACAGTTTAATAGATAGAGATAATGTAACATATTATCATGACAAACTTTTTAAAAAATTTTTTAACCTACTAAAGTTTCATTTTCCATTTGAATTACAATTCGTTGTAGCTATTCACTTTTACTTTTCGGGCCTCAAACTTTAAATAAGAATAAAAGACGTTTGCAAAAAAATTAATCTCAAAATAAATTTAAAAATATGTCGAAACAAGTTACAAACCTGTAAAGTCAGTATCAACAACAGAAAAAAAAAAGTTTTTCCTTATCGCATTGTTCTTAATTGCATCGCGAATATTACAATAAACAAACATTATAAATCACACAAAGCTTGACGGCCGGATTGCATTTGAATTGCAAAAGCGCTTTAATTGACTCCGATTTCAATTTCCGCTATTGTTTCCTCGTCGGTTTTCGTGTATGCGATTAAAAGTCCTTAAAGAAGTGGAGACCGAGCAGACGAAGACGACGGGGAAAAAAGGAAACAGAAAAAGACAAGCGCATAAAATAGAACCGTTGGCTCGGTATTGATGCGTTCTCATTTTCCACGTACCTTGAATGTCAACGAGGCGTGATCGAAAAGCGCTTTGCATAAATGCGAATCACTCAGCGCTAGAACCGGTCTATAAAGCGCGGATCGGTAATACTGACGTGTGTCGTATTCGAGATGTTTTCCTTGCATAGTCTGTCAAGAAGACGCGACAATGACAGCAGAAAAATATCCGCTCTTTTCTTCCCGCGCGACAATGAATTTTATCGGCGTGGACTCGACGGAAAAATGCAATTGTCCGATTCCGTCATCTGATATCATTCACGTCGAACGTCAAAAAAGCGCCAAACGCCATGTTATGCATTCGTATTGATACTCCTTTACTTTGTTTCCAATTTTTGTATTTATTTCTTATTGATTTTTTTTGCTTTTTTCATTCTCTTTGTTTACATTTTAAGTATCCAAATGTTACTGTTATTGTATCTTAAAAAAAAAAGTTACATACACAGTTTTTATTGCGAGTATTTCCATCAAATTTGAGATTTTGAAAAAAATGTATTTTCTTTAAAAATCGGCAAATGATAGAATGGAAAAGTTAACTGGAAACATTTTGTATTTTCCATGCCAAGCAAAAATCATTTGGGTACAAATGATCGAATGATTTTCAAATAACTGAATTGTATTAAGATGAGAAAATGATTGGCTACGCTGAATAATGCGCAACATTTTTAGTATTTTCGCGCAAGAAAAAGTGCTGGGAGGTACGTGCGACACACAAGTACATTGACCTGGATCAACCTGACCTACGACAACCCAACGTGCACGTTGATAAACTGCCGCATATCAAAGTAATCTTATGCGCAGATCATTCAACTAATGCCGCATCAGAATATAAAGCTGCCCGAGATTCTGCGACGAAAAGGTATCAGACACACCGTTGTCGCCTTTTATTTTTCTGCTCTCAACGGCGTGGCGCGAAATTCGAAATAGACTTCCGCACAATTTTAAGCGAAAACTCGACAAAACAACAAAATTTTCCCATTAACAAATTCACATAAATTCAAATTAATTTTTGTTCGTCTACTTTTTGTTATACGTTACCTTTATTCTTCGTGTCGTGTTTAAAAAATGGGGAAATTTAAGAAGAAAAAGAATCTAAAAATAGTTTCATGACATTTTGCAACTATTGTTTAACGTCAATAGCAGTGGCAATTTTCAACGCGCGCGTGCATCTTTTTTGTCGAACGTTCATTTTTTTTTTTTCTTTCGTCGATGACGCGGACATTTTAATCGAACGAATGTTCAAGTTAATGTTTCTCCTTTGTTGAATATTGAATGTAATTTTTTCACGGTCTGCCTTTATTTCTGTTAATTATGAGAGGGACAGTCATGTAGCCTTGACATTGAACGTGCAATTAACGGCTGAATGGTTCTATCGTGATATATCTGCGCGTGTATTATAAATCAAACCTCGCGGTGTTTAGCTTTTCCTGGTCGCAGCCGAGGAAAAGAAAAGTCGGATATGCACATTGTGCATTTTTGACGCGGTGATAATAAATTGCAATAATTTAGTGACGTGAGCGTTAATTATGCGTCGCCAGTCGGCGCGTATGATTTGTAATTAAATTTCCGTGAATTATTTCATTTGCCAAGTATTTATTTTATTTTAGACACAAATTCCCGTTGGTTCGGTACCGCCGAATTGATGGTAAAAACGATTTACGTAATTTTGCTTCTTATCGTTACTCTGTTGTTGTATGTATGTAATAACAATTTGTTAAATATAACAAAATCATAACCGGTTTGCTATGAGAAAAAAATTAAATAAATGTCAATTGATTACAAAATTTATGGAAATGATAATAAAACGTATAGTATAAGAAAAATGAATGTTAAAAATATTTTTCTGACTGTTCTATTATTTCCATCAAATTTATATTTATCGATAATACGCTCATTTTTACCTATTCGTCAAAAGAGCGTTTAACTTTATTGTAGCCACTTGTTACCCGTATTTGAAACATCGATCACACAGTTTATGTTCACATGGATTTTATTTATTTAATTTACATTACTATATTGACCATCAAATGGAAACTTTCTGCTTAACTGTTCATTCAGTGGCATCATGATCTCCACAAATCCCTCTTCACCTCATTTAAGTCTTCGATTTTAAAAACTTGATACTATGAGTAGTTTCAAAAGTTAATTGATCGTTAAATTGACATTGAGGCCTTAAACAGAAATCGAAATTGATTCAAATGCTGGAATTAGATTATCTTTCGAACGCTCCTTAATTCCCAAAACTTAATTTTTCGCTATAAACTATTTGAAGTTGCAGTCAGATTTCCTTCAAACTGTAAATCAAAATAATGTATATATTTTTTCCAGCTATTTAGTGCCATTTTATGAGTAGAATCCAGTATAATCATTACACAGCCATTATAATACTTTATAGCCAAAATAACAAACACAAACAAAACGAGTTTAAAATATTAAAACAACGAAATCAATTTAAAATATTAAAAGAATATTTCTCTCATCGTACAATCGTTGACGTTATTGAGTCATTCCCATCTCGACTTGCCCTCGGTCATTACTGTTTGTTTTGAAACGCAAAAAAGCATAAATTTGAATCAATCGAAAAATCTAAAAATGATGATATCGAGTGCCGTAATCGAAGCGAAAATACTGTGCCGTAGAGAACAGTTATCTCATTTGAAAACGGCTTTTCGCGTTTGATATTGAAAACACGTTCGAATCACTGGGCTTATGGAGCGCGGGGTTCGCGATCCGCACAAAGCACAGTGTCGAGCGGTAATCCCACTAATGACAACGTCATCGAGTCGGTGAAACCGCGCGATCCGCGAGCGACAAAGGCCCGGCCAATGATAGCCGGCCGGGACAATTTACCGCTAATCGGGATCCCGAACGTGATAAGCTCATTTGGCCCGGACTCGCTTGCCCGGCGCTGCCACGAGATTAAGCCCCCGCGGCGGGGGAGGACCGTCGGCTCCTCGCACGTAGGCGAGGTTCGCGCGATGCGACACGTGACCGGGAAACGTGCCCGCGACGCACGTGGAAGCGCCGTCGCGGCGGCCGCCGCCGCCGCAATCGGCGCCGAGCGACCGCCCGGCCTGCGCAAAACCACCCTCGAGCGGTGGCCTGGCCGGCGCCGCCAACCCTCCCGAACCATCCTCCGAGGCCTCAGTCCTCTCCAGTCGTCCGTACGCGATTCTCTTCCGCACTCCCGAGCTTTCTTCCCTCATTTCGAGCAATGTTTTGAACACGTTCTCTCCGCGTACGTACGTATGTTCGTTTGCTCGTCCGTTTCCTCGTCTATGCCACGCCGAAGATGCGGCCCAAACACGAGCATTGTGTCGTGCTAAAGCGAACCTCGTTGTAGACAGTCAACGCCGGGACGTATCTGTTGTTAATTATCGTTGTTCATCTCGACGATTCTATACTTTTATCTCAACATGCCTGGACGAACACCTTATATGGTAAACTGTGGCCTGACAAGCTTGCCCGATGCTTTTTCACGTTCCTTCCAGTTCTTCATCTCCTTCTCCCGATCTGCGACTTTGATTTTTGTTTCACTGTTTTTTCCTATCGGTGCCGTACAGAAAACAGGGAACCGAATTCTCCCGATTCATCTGTATACATTATTGGACCCGGGAAATGCCTTGGCGCGTTTTTGCCAGTAAGATTGTGTAGTGACTGTTTGGGAACTAGTGTCTGCAGGTTTGTTTTGTTTGCAAGATTATGTAGATTATTATTGTGGCTAGAGGAAGATTGTTTTATTTCTTAATTTTTGTCATGAGAAGTTGGTTCCTTGGTGCACGAGGATAAATTATTGTACGAAATACGGAATAAAGTTTATGTGTTTATATGTTGGACAATTGGGATAAATGCATTTACGTATTCTGTTATAAGACAATTACGTAATCAATATGACTTTAAATTCAATGTATTGGAATGATTCGTTTCCGAAATAAAACTAACATATGATTGACCTGAGAACATTGAAATGATATTAAAACATACTGATTCAATATTAAACAATGTTGTAATTTGGTTTAGAAATAATTATTTTATAAAAACGCTCTTTAGTTCCGTTGGTAAAATATACTTATTACTTGGTTAACTCAACAAAATAAATGCGACAAATTTTGTATATTCAACCTAAATTATATGATAAAATAAATTGGAATTTACATGAAACAATGATCGTTAAGAAATAATTTTTAGTAGTTTAACTTTTTCATTTTAATTAAATTCATTTATTATTCTTATAATTATTCTTATAATTTTATGAAAACTGTTTTGTATACGATGTTATTTCTGTATTAAAGCCAAGTTTTCTACATGTAAATATGATTCTTCAAGATAAATAGCAGCTGATGTTCGGAAGACACGAAGAAAGCATTGGTAAACAAATATCAAAACTGTGTAATAAACGAAATATATTTCAAATGCATGCTAGAAAATAAAAAAGCAAACATGTGCTTACAGTTACTTAAAATGTTGTCTGCAACTAAACACAAAGATTGAATTAACCAGTGATGAGTCATAGTATAATAAAATTTAAAAAAGTATTTTTTTACGTGATAAAAAGATTGTAGTTATTTTCATGAATCAATTATAACATTATCAAACAGTTCGTCATGTGGTATCGTCCAGGCTTGGCAGTAAAAATTATTTAATAAAGAAAATTATGTTGTAATTTTGAAATAATATAATTAGAATTATCTTTCATTATTGAGTCCTTAAACAAAACAAAAAAATTAAATTAATACTCAAAATCGGACAATCGAAACATTCTTTTCAACGAGAAACAGTTCAAATATTAGACTTTCGAACAGTTAAATTCATATATATTTTTCAGTTATTCTACCTTAATGCACAAACAATCTGAAAGCATATAAAATAAACGCAGGACAATACTTGTATACTAAGTAATTAAAAATACAGATAATGTCAAGGGGGTTTTTCGTATCTTTTGTCTTAAAATAGGGCTACATTTAAGATTTTTTTTTTTCGAAAAACAAAACAATACACACGATTGAGGTTTTCATCATTATTTCGGCTATATATTGGACTATAACAATACATTTTTATATTCAATTTTGTGGCGAACTTATACCTGTTTCAATACATGTTGTACACGGCGTGCATCATTATTTCATATTTTATAAAATGGCGTACACTGTCACACGAAAACGGTTGATCTGAAACAAAAAATCAAATTAAGTTTCAAAAATAGATAAAATTCATTGGAGTTTAACGTACGAAAATTTTTGAAAAGTTATGTTTTTTATTTTTTACGGCGCCTCAAATAAGAAAAAAATCGGTAAAAAAAATAATTTTTTTCACTTTACGCCATTTTGATATAAAAAGGAACTTTTTTAACATTTTCGTACGTCAAACTCCAATGAATTTTATCTATTTTTGAAACTTAATTTGATTTTTTGTTTCAGATCAACCGTTTTCGTGTGAGAGTGTACGCCATTTTCATCTGCACGCCGTGTACGCACTATAACAGGCGCGTGAAACAAGTATAAGTTCGCCACCAAATTGAACATAAAAATTTATTATTATAGTCCAATATATAGCCGAAATAATGATGAAAACCTCAATCGTGTGTATTGTTTTGTTTTTCGAAAAAAAAATCTTAAATGTAGCCCTATTTTAAGGCAAAAGATACGAAAAACCCCCATTAAAGCATATTCTCACTTTAACTTTATTTTTATCGTTATCGTATTGTAATTGTCCTTTAATCTTGTTTTGTTTCGAAAATAATCACCGTTAGAAACGACTCTTTACAATTTCTTCAAACTTTCAATTTATTATTTTGTTTGTTTAAAATAATGATTAACAAGGTTACGTCTTTCATTCTGCTTGCTTAAAAAACATTTAATTCATTCATTATATTAAAGGTGAAATGAACTTGAAGTGACGTAATTTTTTAAGTTTAGAGATTTTTAATATCGATTGGTTTTTAGAATTCGTTTCACTCGATTTCAATAGAAAAAGAGGTTCTTAAAAATTTCTGAAATTAAGAAATAGTTTTAAATTGAAATAAGAAATTTTGCATGAAAAAAGTAGTTTAAAACTACTAAACTTCGTAATTAAAATAGTTTTCTAGAGACTTCTTTTTGCAGTGTTTCTATCCACTTTCCTATCTTACTTTCCTTTTTCCTTTATTAACATATGTTGTATTTTACATTTTGAAAATATCTTCTTTAATATTACCTGAAAAAAGATTTGTACTGGATACATATTTACTTATAATACATTACAATATTTACTCGCACTCCACTCACAATTCAGTTGTACAAAAGTGTTCATAATTAGAAAACATTAATTTTAGGAAATTGATTTAAACAAACAAAGCACAGTAAATTCATCAATATTACTTTCCGAGTTAACTCGTCTCTTATACAAACAACACTAAACGAATCTCCGAAACTCTTATTGGATTAAGAAGTCAAGAAAGAAGTCAACAATTTTCTGATAAGCATAAGAAAGAAAAAATCAATGAAAGTCGATAACCGTAAATTTGACACTAATATCATTAATACCGATAATACAATCAAATTTTTAACTTAATCTGCTTATCGGAAATTTAAGTGCGTGTTTGGGAAAACTTAATCTAATACCTAGTAACTCTATCAGTGTCGCTGTTCAGTATTTCCGCGTTATCGTAGCAAGTCGGTGAGTTAGTGGTGTCGAAGTGGCGTAAAAAAGAATATTCAAATCAAACAATACATAAAAACAAACATCTCTAAGAAAGTACCAAATAAACCTTGTCTTGAAAACCCGTCTATATACTTGAAGTGTTTTAAACGTGTCTTCTTTGTTTTGTGTAAAGATTCAGCAAATTATTCATCGTTGATCCAGTACAAATCTTTGATTCTGTGAGCGACAATGGCCGGATCGATGTTCAGAAAAGCGGGGTTTGAGTTTTTAGTTGCGTTGTGTCGTGCTTAAAAGAATAACCGCGCTCGGGATCGTCGCTGAGTAACGAGCAGGCCCTCCGAACCATTGCGACGCATGGAAAACGACAACCAGGTTGAGGGCACCGGTGCCTCTTGGCAGCAGCACTATGCGTCTTGGGGCAACCCGTATCCGCAGCAGCAGCACCACCACCAGCAACAGCACCACCACCACCAGGAGCAGCAGCACAAGCAACAGCACTTCCACGTGATGCAATGCCAGCAGCAGCAAACGCCTATTTCGACGGTCGAAGGCGCCTACTTCCCGACCAGTCAGCAGCACCAGATCCAATTGCAGGCCGGCCAAGCGCCACCCCCGCACCAACAGCAACACTACTACCACCCCCTGCGTGCGCAAAGCGCCGTCACGAGGAGGGCTTCCTGCCTCTACGGACTTCCAGGTACCTTTCCGTAACCCCGTTCTTCTTCTGCTTTCTCTTTACTCTCCTTTTTTCATCCATCCACCGTCGAATCGCGAGCGCCGTTCACCATTTTGCGGCCGCGGCACCACCTGCGATGCGCCGACTGAGCCACGGCGAGCTTGCGAGGCGGAGCGAACCGCCGTCGTTAGTGCCGATGACAGTTGTGGCGATAAGTCGGCCAACTTTGACTCACTCGGCGATTTTCTGCTCCACCATTTATAAAGTTTTCGATTGTGACGCATTGTCGCAAGTATGTCACATTTTAGGCTTGCTTCGTTTTCGTTGTCGCTCGATTTTCCTTTTCATTACGATTGACCGTTTGGTCAAGAATTTTTGAAATGATCGTTTATTTTATAAAGTATGTCCAAAGTAAGTTATATATTAGGATTTTAATGCAAAAGAATGAAACACTGGAATAGTCTTAGAACTAATGCTTAAATTGTTTCGGTAACGATACAGTGGATACAGTGTGTCGTTCTACACATACCATTCACAGGAAAAATGATATTGGATTAAAAACTCATTCATTATGGAACAATTCATTTAATTCATTTCATTTCATTATTTCATTTTTTTTTTTTTTTCATGTACACTAGATCTTTCGATTTTTTCGCAAAATCTTTTATCTCTTTTTTTTTAATGTAAATATTTTCTAATTCCTTACTCATGTTCAGTTGGTTTTTTTATGTTTAAATTAAAAGAAAAGATTTAGTCATACTACAAAATAAAGTAGTAAAATTGATAATAGTCAAAGTTAAATTTATTCGGATCGCCTATCAATTTTACTACTTCATTTTTTCAATCTGAAACATTTCAAGAGAAAATATGTTTAGAAGAGATATAATTAAAAGAATGTCAATTAATTCACAAATACTTGGGGACCGAGAAAATTAGAAGCAATCAATTTTTATCGATGTTCTATTAGACTTTGTGCCAATCAAGGTTCCAACTACTGCTTTATCTAGTCCCGTGATTTTAAATCAACTAATTATCAGATCTAATATTTTATTAAGGTTGTAATCTTTTCGTTACCTTTGGAATAACAAAATTTTTATTAAAATGAATATAATATCTTATAAAAATTATTTTATGTTATTTGTAAAATATTATTTTCAGTAAATTCAGTTGATGCATAAAATGAAGATGTTACTCGCATAAAGTAATAACATATTAACAATTAAATTATAATACACTCAATAAAAAAAGACAACCAAGCATTATAATCTTTTTAAAAGTCTTTCATCATTATAAGTCAAGAGTACTGCTGTCAGTGATAGTAATTTTTATTATCCAGGTGGTAATGTTTTCAAACTATAGAATATGTTCTAATTTGTATGGCTTATTTTTCTCACTGTAATATAAAGTTGAGAACAACAATTATTTCTTATTTTTATATATTTTCTACTAAAAGTCGTAAGCTTTCGATGTACGTACAAAATTCTGTCTCTTGTTCTACAAATTATACATTACTTTTTTTCATTCGGTTTAATAAAATTAAAAACGGTATTCAAAATATTGCATTGTCAATTAATGGAATGGAAAACACATTAATTTGTCCTTCATGTGTGACTGATAAAAAATATCTACATCTAATAATAGTTTATGTGAAAAATATTTTTATAAAAACAGTCAAGTACATTTTCACAGTAAAATATGATTTGACATTACGAAAAAAAATAAAAATAAAAAAAATTACATAAATACGAATACGTAAAACCAAACGTCACGTTTAGACACCGTTGTTCTGTAAGAAGATTATGGCTGTGCGCGCTGATGTATCGAAGTTCGGTAAAATTTACGAAAACATGTTTATTAGTTAACGGAAAATTTTGTCTTCAAAATACAACATACATATTTCAAAATCTAATTCAATTATTTTCTTCGAACAAAATTTTGTATTGCTGTATTTTATTGAACTTAATTGTCACTTACTATACTGTTGTTACAATATACTGTTGTAACATTGTATTGATTATATTATTACACAGAGTTTTTCTCCCCATCAGAAAATCTCTTTGTATAGTAATCAGTTTCCATCAGCCGTCCCTGATGGTATTTTATCTGGGAGAGGAAATTACCTTACCGGATATAAACAAACAGATTGATGAGATTTAACAACTCTGTCAATAGTATCTTCACAATTCACAAGTGTTTGCGACAGTTGTAAAACCCGATCTGTTACAGAATTCGTCTGTTCCTAAGCAAAACTAACTATTTTGGTAAATACCACAGCTTCTTACATTCATTCATTTACCAATTGAATATTCACAACTTTAAAATAATGTTTGCATTCATTTGTACAACTCTTTCATCTTCGTTTAAGTCCGATTTTAAGAATGCAAAACGAAACGGATCTTACTTCTTGATTTTAAACAATGAAACAATCAAATCATAAAGGCAGTATTTTTAAAAAAGTAGCTGGCGAAACGTCGAGTCATGTTAAGCACCATCGGGAAAACAAGAGCCGTTTTTCGCAGCATTAAATTTTAATAAGATGCGACTGAGCGAAAAAATATAGATCCATAATGAAAATAATCCTCAAAGTAATGTATTCAAAGCAACGCTCGACTCGGTTAAAATATTTCGCAAATTGCATTAACGAAATTATACGATTTCATCGTGAAAATAACACGGTGCATTGATTTTTTGTACATTTCGAAAAATTATATAACGACGTTCGTCAATTGAGCTCGTGCTTATTTTGCGTGCTTTAATACACACAGAATCGCAACACGCGGGATATAAAAGAATTACGGTACGAGAGCCGGTCACGCGATGCCAATCGAGAAATGGCTCGTGCTACTTAATGGCGATTACCAGCGGCCGGTAAATCCAATCTAATTCATAATAATATACCCGTTAATAGTATATTTAGTTAGCGGTTCCGCACCCCAGAGAATCGCGTTCCTGAGCGCACAGGCGAATTCCCTAGACAAACCTACCGTGCGCCTTTTTTGCTCCACATTTAAAAGAAATGTAGACCAATATTTCATCTTCTTCTTCTTCTTCCCCATTTCTTCCCGACTCGCCTGTTCTTTCTGTCTCCTTTTTTGTAGTCTTCTTATTATCTGTTCGTTCGTGTTTTTCATTTTGAGACTTCTTGGTAAAAAAGTAAAGTATCAAAATGTATTAAAATGCTGTTCAAAATGAGTGATTTGTACTAAAAAAATTTTTTTTCAACTTATCTTTTTCGATTTATATCTTAAATTTAGACAATTATCATCTACAAGGTAGATACCAGTATCTAATTTTAAGACACGAATGATTTAATTCTTAATTTACATATACCTTTGTTTTATGAATTTTTGCAGTAGCTGGATTGTTTAATAAAAATTCTTGTCATCGTCGATTCCTCAACTCGATAAAACATTTGAGAATGTGTAATGATCTTCATCAAGTTCAGATTAAAATTAATAAGATTTTTAAAACATAATGGCTCGTTGTCTTTCACTTGAAAATCTTCTATTCGAAAACACTGACGAGCTGCGTGCGAGCAAAGTTATTTGCAAATATTCCGGCTACTACTTCTTATGCATTATTCACAACTCTTCATGCGCTATCATTTTCTCTTTTCGCCGTCCCTGGCCCCGGTAATTCGCCGGCGATTTTTCTCCGTGAAATTAAATCGCCGATTAAGCGGCGGTTTCGCGCGCAACGTCCACGTCGAGCGCTGTTTTTCATTTCCCGCGACGTTTGAAGGACGTGCGCGCGCATTACGAGCGCGAAATTTAAGGGACGGTTACGTCGCCGCGCGACACAAACAGCAACGTCTATCACACGCACGACGCAACACGGAATTCGTATTTAATATCGCGCTTCCGAATCGCTTTTATGGACCGAATAGTGTCCAAGCTTTTCATAGGTTGATATATCGCGCTTATTCGTGAATAATGCCTCGGTAAACAGGACGCGTTCGGAAAAAGGTTTCGGCCGTTCAAGGCAATCGCGAAAATTGCACCACATTCGCGTGTAGCACTTCTTGCATGTCGATGGTGCGGGAGGGGGACTAAAATTCGAATAAATCAAGTCGAACAAGTAGAAGATAATGCTGCGGAAGGTTGTGATTGTAAAGTATCATCTCATTCTAAAATATCTTCGCGGCTTTGTTTACTTCCTTTCTTTTTATATGCTGATGTAGATGCGCTATAAATTTGCGTGAAAATCAGCTACGGTGGTGTTTAAATGTATTAGGTAACGAAAACATTTTTCGAAATTAAATATTACAAAATGGTTGGTGCAGTCAAATTTGTGTTTCATGATTTTGAAATTTTTTTGTATGTCTTTATAATTTTACATCGGATTTAGCGTGGATTTTAATTGATAATTTTGTTTTTAATTTACTTACCAATTATAAAGTTATCACGTACTGAATTGATGTGAAAAAATAACATTATTAATTTAGAAAAATCAATTTTCTGAGGATCGTTTTTCCTGATTTATGTTTGTACCTATCAAGCTTTATAAATAAAACACAACAACAAATAATTTTTTTTTCTTTGTTTAAATTATTTCGTAGCAATCTGAACACCATCATCGTATTACATTGTTGTTTTATTTTTATTTAATCTCAATTGGAGTTAATTTCAGTAGCCGTAAACCGCGATGTGAATTCCACCACATAGATTCTTTTATGCGCTACATTGCGCTGACAAAAGAGCGCAAGTTTCTTGAATTATGACCAACCAAACGTTAATTATCGTAGGCTTTATTTGTAATCGTGCATTCCACGAAGGTACAAATTAATAAACAAGTTGTAGGAAGGGTGTGGGGCTGAGATTTAAAAATGGAGGAGACGCGCGCGCGGCGATTTGGTCGCATGGAGAGCATCCACCTATCGACGCGGCTGACAAGGATGATGCTTTATGCGCGCGTGTATTAGATTCAAGGACAACGCGACTGCCGTTCCATCTCGCTGCCGAGGATAATACAACGTTTCAGGATAAGACACGGGTGGCTGGCGTTTATCTCTTCTAAGCGTTCGTGCCTACAGGAAGCGACGCGACAAAGCCACGAGCCGTTCTTCGTACGTCCAACCTCTTTTATTGTCCCATTTTTTGCGCGCGATTTTTATCGCCGCAAAAAGCCACACACCTTTTTCATTCTTTTTTTCTGCCTCTGCGTCTGTCCCCCCCCCCCTCCCCTGACACCTGACACCAAGACGATCTTTGACAGCAAAAGTGCCAATTAACCGGCGTTCTGTTGCTCCATTTGAATAAAACAGCGTTCTTGGAAATAACCTTTCTGAAAGAAAAAGATTAGCCCCGAAAAAGCAATTTTTTGCAACGAAAACGTTCCATTTTGCGAGCAAATCTTGAGATACGATTTCTCATTAGAGTTTACTGTGCAGCAGTTCTCATCACAAATGGTTCATGACGTTCCAGTAGGAATACAGATTATTCGTTTTGCAAAACTTGCACCCTAGAAAGTCCTTTTTATCCAAAAAAAGTCCATTTTAATTTAAAAGTGTTGTAATATTTTCTTAAAGGAATCTTTTTCTTTCAGAAAGATCCTTGTCATTCAAAAGTAGTTACACGTCCGGTGAAAATATCACCATTTTTGGAAGAAAATTATTTTTTTTTATGAAATAATATTTTTAATTCAAAAGAATTTACATTGATTGAAAAGGATTGCAAAGAAGAGGATAATATTCCTTTTCTCTCAGTGTACCATTAAAAATAGGCAAATAAATTTGGGTTTGTACTGAAATAAAGAAGAGAAAAACGTCATTGAACGAAAAACATTGAGTTTTAATATCAAAACCATAATCGGATTTTGATCCAACATCTCTCGTCATAGATCGTATGAGAGGATCCTTTTATCGTAGGTTGTGAAATTCACAATAAACAAATGTCAAAGCATGATTTGTATGTTTGAAACACCATTTATTTTTCATAATTAACATTAATATCAAATTGGGAAATGATTTTATGACGTATAAAATATGTTTATTACTTTGGAGATCGTAAATACATAGTCACTTAAAAATTATGTCGGCTTTGTCGAATTCACGAAATCGTTGAGCCAATTGTTAAGACAACATCCTTTGATTTTTCACTTAAGAACATTTAATATTCCGCATTTCAGTATACTTTAGTATACTTTATTATTATTCAACAGGGACTTGAATATTAATTATAGTACATTGAAAAATTGTACGCTTGATTTAGATGAAATTGTAAATTGTATAGTACACGATTGTGAATGTAGATGGTACAATTTATTATTTCTGATGGTAACTTTTAAATGTCAGCAAACTGTATTTCAACCTTTCGACTGGAAAAATGATCAGTTTAATTGTTTCGTTCTTGTCAATGCCATGGAAAATGTTTTTATTCAAAGCAAAGAAATGATTTTACACCAAGAAAGGAAAACAACGCTCAAATGTTTTAAAACGACAGCCATATTTATTTTGAAATTAATTGTTCGTCTAATTTTAAACTAATAAGGTATCTCGGTATCACGTGATTAGATCAAACGCAAAAGTCTAATCTTAAGTATAAATTAATAACGTCTGTCGATAACAATCAATTGGGAATGCCATCCGAACTTAAAATTCAATTGATAATTGAAGAACTTGATATTGTTAATAATCTTATTAAAGAAATACGATTTTTTGCGTTCTCAATAAGACAAAACATTTGATTACTGATGAAAAAAATATGATATAAAATTTGTGATAAGTTTCCGTAGCTTTAATTACAAATTTTACTGACATTTTTTATATAGCCAAATGATATGAAAAATAAAAGTGCGTTTCTAATTTAAAATACTTTAGATTTCAATCGCAATAATAAATTTACACAGGAAGAAACATTTAACGAAATCATCAAATACGGAAGTACTAAAGTCATAAAAAATTTACTATTAAAACGATTTGAATGTCGCATGTACCATATCCCCAATACAATGTTATATATACATTCGCTTTTACTTTATAACAAACATTGTTCAGTGATTATTCCAAAAATGTCATAAAAATTAAGGACATGTACTGTTCGAATCCTTTACAATAACGTGACATTCAATATGCTCGATTCGAAACTTGGAACGTCCGATCGGCAATGAATTTCGACGATTAACGAGTTCACGCGCGATATAGGTCAAATTGACGGATGATTAAACTCGTGTTCGATGACTCGTAAAGAAAGTAGCGGTGCCCTTTTTCTTTCGGCCTTGACATGCTCCGATGTATAGCGCACGGAATTGAGAAAATGGACGAAGGAAAGTGGAATGAAAGGGCACCGATTGCCGTAAAATTCGTGCCCTCGGCGTCGGGCCGCGCAAAACGAGGCCAAAGTGAGAGCGCGCGTCTCGCAAGGGCAGGATTCGGCACGGCCGATTTGACGTCGAAGGAACTGTACGCCGCAGCGAAATCTCACCGCGGGATTTTCGTGATCCGAACGGACCGATCCGCGAGCGTCCGTGCCGTCCGAGATAACGGGCCCCTCGGCGGCAAAAACGCCTCTCCGCTTCGCTCTTTCCTCCGTCAATTTTCGTTGCATAATTTCACGGCTTTGTTATCGGGAAACTTGGTTATTACTCACAGCGACACCTATACCATGCGCTTTTTGCTCCGTTCAATGGAAGTCAATTTCTTTGATTAACGATAATAAAAAAGCGCGACGGAGTGGGGGAAGAAAAATGGAATTATTGACAATCATATAGTAGAAAATAACATGGTAAACCTGTGACTATGACAGTGATGAATTGTCAAGGATCATGGTCAACTTTGGTATCATCATTGTCAATTTAAAAGCTTAATAATTAGGTTTATCATTCCTCTTATACATTGTAAGTTGGTCAAATGAAGAACAATTAGTTTGACTATTGTTCTCTGAATTAAGTTTTTATTCAGTTTTTAATCGAAGAGCAGTATTTTTCATTAGATCACGTTTAATTGTACCGTGAACACCACGGCTAGAGAGTTTGTATTATTGTTCATTGTAGCAAATAACGAAGACGAATGATTGATAAACTTTCGTAATTAATTCTATACGTATTGTTCGTTGAAATTTGATAATTAATTTGTTATAATGCGTAATATTTCAAAACTTACTTTTCCCTGAAAACAGAAGTGAAATTTACTGTAAAAAGTATTTGTAAATGACATATTTTTCTCTTACCATGATTGTATGTTTACGCATTCTTTCAGTTCATATTTTACCACGATTATCAGTAAATC
>JABFOV010001106.1:0-28046 GCA_022817685.1 Aradophagus sp. ZL-2020
CACCTTAATTGAAAAGCTGTGTTTTTTATCAAAAGACCTATATTTTAGACACTTTTATACATGTTACGTAACTCTTTTTAAACAATGATTCTTACAGAATTGCAACTACAATATTTAATCCTTTGTATCTGCTGAAACTCTGAAGATTCGTTTCGTTTGCTCAGAACACCCCACTAAATATATTAATTACCTTCCACAGAAAAAAAAAAAAGGGTTCATTTCCTTTCACACGCGTTACTTATCTTGTATTCACAATTCAGTGCGTGTATTACTTCTCGCGTATAAATTAAAATTACTAACTTTCAAGCACAATGTAGACTCCATAATAGCAAGACTTTTAATTTTCATTCTATGCAATAATTAAAAAAAAATTAAAAGTATTGAAACATTGTATTTAAATAATATAAATTTTTCATTATACGTTCCGTTGCTTTAATTTATCGAAGAGATTGAAACATATTGCAACTTATTGAACTAATTAAACATATTAATATATTTATTACATCGGACATTTGTCGCTGAAATTGGTATATTTAATGCAAAATTTAATTCGATTACAAACATTGACTAATTGAGAACTGAAGTGAGATCTTATATGAGTGATTCATTAATTATCCCACAATGTCTTGTAGCCTCTTTGAGAAGTGTCAATTATTTTAAGTGTCCCGAGATTTATCGCACTATTTTCGCCGAAATTGAATTTATTTTCGGTAAATACAACGAAAGCGAGTATACTAGCGGAGCAATTTCTCTTTTACACCGTCTTACCTCAAAATATCACTTGCGTTAATGTTACTTTTATGGTGTAATAAATACACTCACGGAACAATTACGTGCTTATACGAAAAGTACTTTATTTATTTTTGCTGCTCAACAATAGAATTTCATTATTACGAGCTAAATGCAATACTTCATTTGTACGCGGGAACACTTGCATTTGTTAACGTTCTGTGGTTGTAATTGAATCGTTTATTTAATTTACTTTTTTTTTGTTATTATTAAAGTAAAAAGCGTTTCCCTTTTTATATAAAAATAATTTCATTGTTAACGATTCGTAGAAAAATTTGTTGAATTTAATTGCGAAATGAGTTCGTATGTCTTAATTCATTTTAGATTTGAAAATATAAACGAAGGAATGGTAAATTTGGCAAAATTTCCTAAAATTTATATACGTGTGGAATAAAGTTTGTAATAAGTACAGGGTTAATATCTTAATTTTATAAATCAATGATTTAATCAAAATTTTTACATTTGTTTCCAAATAATTGACAATTTACTCACTTTTACCAACGACTTGACGATCGGACTGTCCAGCAAACCTTTTAAGAAAAGTAGGTCTGTGTCATCTGCAACTTTGCCAAGTTCCTCGATGTTTTCCCTGACGTGCATAAATGCGGCTAGAAAAAAAAAGTGCAAGACGGAAGCTTATTTGTAATTCCGTTGAAATGAGTTCTGAAAAAAGTACAGTAAAAAATGACGAAAACAATGTGATTTAACGAGTCCCGAGTTTAAGAACGTAATTTAAATTTAATCAATATTTCTCAGCCACAGGTGGCTGATGACGAAAGACCTATATTTTTTCTTTTTGTCAGCGTTCTTCATCCGATCAAATTTTATTCCATAATTCCCCTTTAAAATGTTTCATTATAAATTCAGAATCTTTTTCCGATAATGGAAAGAAGCGCACTTACAAAGACTCGTGTGATTTGTTCGTTCCTTCTTTAAAATATCACATTTTTGGCTCGATTAGAACTTTTTTCACAAAAGAATACTTACGACCGAGCGAGTTTTAATACAAACTCCTTTGTGAAGATTATTTATAGATGCTTTTGTAAAAATATTACCTAAATAGATGACGTGGTTTATCTAAAACTGTACATCTAAAAAATAAAGGCAATGTTACATTCAGGCAAAAATTGATTAAATTTAAACGAAAAGTTTGTTAATTGTTTGAAGAAACTTTGGATTTGTAAATTAATTTTCTTTACACGTAATTTTTAATTCAGTCAAGGTCTTTCGTTATCAATGGCTTACATTTATTCCATAATCGTGCCCCTATGAATGTAATATGACCTTTTGCATGAACGTGAAACACGCTTCGTTGTTTAATAAAAACACAACTTAATGGTGTATTGCACTCGAGACATGCATGTTTAATAAAATATATGTATATCTGTATATGGTTCTTGCAGACAATCGATATTTATTGATCAAAACTAAAATGGAATACCGCAGTGGAATACGTTAAATTAGGTTTCATGACACAATTGAACGTTATTTCTACACACTTTTCGCACCACGTAATCTATCGCGCATCATACGCAAATTAGATTATTATCATTTAAAGCGTCGCGAAATACTGACAGTGGTTCGATATTTGCAACCAAATTTACTCTGCAAGATAAAGTTTAATTATTCAATTGATATATTTCGAATGTATGTAATTTATGCGTTGCCAGTAAATTTAACTAATTTATTGTAATGTGAACTGAATTATGTTTGGTATAGTTTGAATTGCATTTTCTTAATTTAACAAAAAAATTTTCAGAACTATTTTAATGTTACGTTTTCCATGAAACTACAATTTTATTTTTAATTTCCAATTTTACTAACAAAAAGTTACTTTTCATTTTTCCCCATCATTTCTGCACAAATAAGTTAAAAAAACAAGCCTTGCACATGTTTATTTCATTGACAAATAAGTAAATAAAAATTACTGTATTTTAACGTTCACACAAATGTATTCCATTTTTCTCTTTCCTCGCTGATAATTTATACAAATTCTTCATCCAATACATTCTACGGAACTTTCTCCTTAAAATGATCCTAATTTGAAGAACAACATTTTCATACACGAAACGTTATCTTCATAACCAAACAAAAATCTGCCGAAATACTCGGCCGAAAGGATCGTTAACAAACGAAATGACTTCGAGGGATGCGGCTCGCGAAATTTCAGTGATTGAAATTACCATTGTCGAAGTGATTGTTTTTCGAGTTATTGATAGCATCCGTACTGGCCAACAAGCGGCGCACATCCGTTTTGTCTTTGCGTCCAAAAAAGACCATCTCTCGTCACGATGCGAGTCACTTAAAAGCCGACTGAAACGCCGATCGGGCCCCGCGGTTGCGAACAAAAGCAGCGCGGCACATTTGGCGGCGAAAAGTGTTGGCCAAGTTGAAGCACACGCCCAAGCTCAGCGACTTTGGCCGCGCGAAATCGAGCGTCGTCGCGCGGCGAACGAAAACATGCTCGAAAGCCGTTTGCCACCTCGGAGCCCGAGACCTGCGAGCAGGTGAATTGAAACCGAACTGACGGGCCGACCGCAGCGTTAAGTCGAGCCGTGTCCCTTTCTACTGGCGTCTTAAGCGGTCGATCTTTCTTGCCGAGAAACCGACGCGCTTTTTTCGTCCCGCTTTGATTTCCTTCCGACGGCCAGTGACAACCGCGCCGAGTCGTTATTTTGGATCACGGTCGTTGACTTTGGACGACGGACAAGTCAAGTCGCTGATTGACTTTCACGATTTCGCAATTTTGGCTAATTTTCAATAATAACCCTCATAGCCAGCAAATATGTTAACGATTTACATAAAATTTACATCAATGTGATTCCACATTGTCCTGCTTTAATTATGTAAATTAATTACATAAATTGTTTACATACAATTTATGTAAATTTTATATAAATCTGTGTTAAGAAATTATAGAAAATATTGTACAAAAATTTTTTATTATACAGTTATGTGCAAATTTACTTAAGTTTTATATAAATTTTATGTAAATCATTTACGTAAATAAATCTGTCCAATGTGGAATTACATTGACGTAAAATTTATGTAAATCGATTATCATAAAATGTTTACATAAAATTTACATAAAATTTATATAAATCTGGCTATCAGGGAACATTCTTTTGTTCACAGTGTTTTTCAATCTTTGAACATTTTCAATTTTTACTGCTTTTTACTTTGTTTCCTTCATTCAAGAATTGTATTATTTACAATCATTCGTTTGTCCGATCGGCGATCAGTTTGATATGATTTACTTTGAAATGTGCAAAATTCAACGTATTCTTTTTCGTTGCAAATGTTCCATCGAACCTATTTTTATGTAACTTATTTCAAGTTTATGTTTGTCAATTTATTGTACTTTTTGCGTATGTAATTCAGTTTCAAATGAAATTATGTTTGTTTAATATATTCTGACACTAATATAACAATATTTTCGAGTTTCGACAAGGATATCTACAATTTTGAAATCGATACCCTGAATCCTGTGTAAGTTACAAGTGAAGAACGTATGACAGTCACTTGACTCCATTGTTATAATATCCCTCACCTTTGAACCCCTTCATCAACCCCTCGATCAACCTTTTCTTCAGAGCATTTACAATTCGTAAGGTACATTCATAAAATCTCAAATATGCTCTAAAATCAGTTTTTATTTCATACATAGTATAACTTGTAGCATAAATTTATTGTTTACTTAAAATTCTTACAATAGTTAAATCTAACAATGCAAAATATTTGTAGAATATTCCTAGTAAAGTACTTTTTCTTTTGCTTCGATTAATTAATATCTCAAATCAAGATTTTTCTGTTGTTTCAAGAAAGGCAACTTATCAAATTATATTTTCAATCGAAAATTTGTATCACCTATTTAGATTGTGACATTTCACTTTTACCAGTGAATTAAATATAAAGCAGTTATAAAACAAGTTTCCAGAATTTACATAAAAATGAATCCTTGTATTTCTTTTCTTTTTTTAACACTTAAAATACTTCCGCTCACCTGAATATGAAGCTCTACCCGCGTGAACCCTCTTCCTTTGCACCACCGAGGACAAAGCGGACAAAGACCAATGCTTGTCTTTCATCGTGACATTTGTGCCTTATTTTCAACCGTGCAAGCAGTTACTTTGCACCGTGCAATTTGAACCGCGAAAACGCGCCGACGCGTTCCCAAGGGCTTTGATTTCCATAAACAAAATTTACTTCCTCACCATGGAAACCTATCCGAAGGAGCCGATCGAAAATGCCCTGTTTAATTGTAAGATAAACTAAAAAAAGATGATTACGAATAATTAAACGACGAGAAGAAAATGAAAAGGGGAGAAAAAGAGCGCCGGAATCGATAACTGTCCGGCGACTCGATTATAAGAGTTGCGAACTAGCGAGGGCCAACGTCGTGTTGCGATGGTTGAGCTTCTTTGGTAATCTCGTAACGTGTTACGTCGCTCGGTTAACATTGACGACGCCTTTTTAAATCGATCCCTGGTAGACCGGAGTATAGCGTAACTCCGACATTTGAATAGGATATGCGGTGCTCCGAAAATTTCGTCGATTCCCTCGTTCCGTATTGTCAAGGAAATGAAAATCGAAATTGAATTTATTATCGACTTTCAATCGAATGACCTCGCGACGATTTAGCATTCGGAAGTTATACATTTTTTTCTGCAATTAAATTGAGTAAAGTCATTTTTTTAGGTACAGTTAAGAGTTCTGTTATTTGACAGTATCGAAGGTTTTGAATTATTGTGTGCTTAAAATTTCCAACGTCTATGAATTTTAAAATTTAATCCATTTTTTCTGCTTATAAATGATTGTATTTTTCGTTGCAATTTTGCAAAATTGAGTCTAAATATGTTTGAATTTTGAAATTTAATATTTTCATATTTGATCATTGTATAATTGGTCGAATTACGTCGAATTAATTTTCGTTTAAACGTCGAAAACTTCAGAAACACATCATTTATTTTATTTCACCCGGTCGGTATTTTGAAATTATTAAATTGATAATTTTGTAACAGTTGCGGCGTTGCGTGTACGAAGTTAACTTGTGTATTGTGGTTACTTTTTAATCAATATTTAACGAGCCACTCAGTAGATTTCCAGTATTTGGAGTTACATTTGAAACAGAGTTTTTATGTAGCAAAGAAAATGAGTTTGTTTTCAAAATATCTTTCATACCATTCCTTTTATGACTCTACACTTTATGACTCTTAAAAAGTCAATTAATTCGGTTTGGAATAAGTGGATTATAATATTATTTATTATAATAAACAAATTCCACTCATTAATTATTAACATTATGTTTTCATACGTATAATATATGTTTTTATTCGTTTGTTATACGCACAAAATATAAGTCAGAATTAATTGCATGTATACATTTGTATAATATACGTTGTTATATTGGGGTAAAAATAATCCACTTATCCTAAGAATACCATTTTTATAGTTAATGGATTTTTTAAGGCAAGTTATTTTCGCACGCGGGTTCACGGGTCTTGCTAATTTTTCAGACTTATTCTTAAGGATTGTCTATACATAAAACTGGGTGAAAATTACGTTATTATACAAGATCCGTGAACCCGTGAACCCCTAAACCCGTGAAACAGTGAACTCGTATCAATTATTAAGATTATTAGGTAATAATATGATGATATTGTATCTCGCAAACGCAACATGTAATTTGCTTGCGAGAACAATTTTAATTTTATAAACGACGATAAACAAAAACAGTTACTATACCTAGAAATCATACCTAAATTTAGTTAGGTCTTAACCGTATGATGTAAACTTACTGAAGATAGTCTGTAATGCGTTTAAATTTATCAACCTGAACGTGATTCGGCGGCGCAAAACACGTGGTTTCTAAAACTGCCTCACCATTGGTGGGTTCCGCTGAACATGATTCGTCGGTAAAAAGAATCAAGACATTGTCGTAAGTTCACCTGTATATAGTGTGTGCGTTACAACTTATACAATATAAGGTCGAAATAACAGCAAAATTGATTTCGTGTAATAATCAAACAGCGATGATCAATATACGTATAAGTTTATTATTAAGAAAACTTTGTCATTCGTAACGCCTGAATTTTGCGAAATCATTTTGCGTGAATCACATAACCTCAGTTATCAACAAGACATGAGATAAGTAGATGGTATTTATAATAAAGTAAACAATCGAAAAGGAATCCGGAAGAAATATTTTGAAAAATGAATAGTTTTGCTCAAAGTTTTTTCCCGCGATTCAAAATAGTTGTCACTCAAGAAGCATGGGCAAAAAGTAAGGTTATTTTGCAACACTTTTCAAATATCAGTGAAAATGCCAAAAGTGATCAAGAGCAAATTGCAAACAATGACGAGCAATCGTTATCCTCGTTGGAAC
Organism: Aradophagus sp. ZL-2020; assembly: GCA_022817685.1. Classification (NCBI taxonomy): domain Eukaryota; kingdom Metazoa; phylum Arthropoda; class Insecta; order Hymenoptera; family Scelionidae; genus Aradophagus; species Aradophagus sp. ZL-2020. Next base: position 7,175 of record JABFOV010001106.1, read on the forward strand.
AATCTTTCAAAGCTATCGAAATCAATCCCAATCAAATTTATGATAATCCATCGACGTCTTCTGTGGGAGATAATTTGAAACACAATGAAATTAAGTCTATAATTAAGGATCCAAGACTAAGTCTTTTTGAACCACCGTCACAAAGTCTAGAAGATTCTTTTAAAAATATAGACCTAAAGTCTGCAATAAACAGCATCGGAAATGGTAAGTATATGTTTACCCAGCGTATATGAATTGTTCATTCGAATTTAAACATATATAAGCTATAAAATAAAAAATGTACTCAAAAAAAGATCATTGAATATTAAATAAATAACATTTATTATATCTACAGGCGTCGAAGGTAATTGGAAAGTAACAAGGGAGAACTTTTTCCAAGATGATAATTTACATGGATTTGAACCAGTATTGCCAAAAGCACTTGACGAATGTAAAGAAGATATGTCTCATATTGGTCCAGTTGTTAAACCCTCAGTTAATTTTGCATCAATTGCAAATAAATCGGTTATGGTGCAAGAATTGTGCAAGTTGGGTGTTGATTTTTATAAAATTGAAAAAAATCCTGCCAATGCGAAATTCATGATGGGCTTGGATTATGAAAAAAATATTAAACCTTACATTCAATTTCTGAGCGATTGTAATGTTGAGCCATCTGAATTTGGCAGAATTATTACCAAAAATCCAAAGATTTTTGGTGAAGACTTAGAAGACTTAAGAACTAGAATTAGATATCTTAGAGCGCATGCTTTTAATAGAACAATGATAGCTAGAATTTTAACTATCAATCCATTTTGGCTGATGTTTAATACAAGAAAGATAGATGAAAGATTGGGATATTTTCAATATGAATTTAAATTAACTGGGAGTCTTGTTCGAAAGCTGGCCGTGAAATCGCCTGAATTAATTACGTATAATACAAAAGTTATTAAGGAAAATACATTTGCTGTTAAGGAAGAAATGGGTTTTGATCCTGAACAAACAAAAATTATTTTATTAAAGAGACCCGTTTTATGGATGTATAGTAAGTGTTCAATAATAAAAGTTAGTTTTTTAATCATTAAGTTATTATTTATTAAATATTATATATTTTAGCAAATAATTTATAAATTTATGAAGAATAAATTAGAAAAAAAAAAAAGTAGCAATGTCATATACTAATGCTAAATACTTATGCTTTCAGATCGTATGCGGACTGTCTCATGTTTTGATTATGTTCATAACACGATGAAGATTTCCCATGAAATGATTGTACAGCAGCCAGACATTTTGTTGCACCGAAAAAGGAGAGTTCAAAATAGGCACACATTTTTAGTCCAATTAAATAAAGCGCAGTATGACCCTACCAAGCCTAATTACGTTTCATTATCAAATCTCGTGGGTGGAAATGATGTGGACTTTTGTACAAATGTTGCAAAAACTTCTATTGATACATACAACTTATACTTAAAGACATTATAAACTTAATGCCTTGCATTAGTTCGAACGTATAATATCATTTTCTTTTGTACATAAAAAAAGTATGTTTGAAAATCATAAATGCCAACGTATAAAGCGTATATTACGTGTATTAAGTGAACTTAATTTTTAATACAAATATCTTTTATAAATATGTGTAAATAAATTATTACCTTTGAAAAATTGGCAAAATTTAATACATATTTTTCAAAAAACGAAGAATATTTACAGTTACATATCTTATCTTTATTACATGAACATCTGATTTTCTTTTTTCTATAAATTTAAAATATTACAAAATAATCATGTTTCATAAGGTAAATTATGTCAAACATTATATTGTTATTAGTGAGTATGCGCAATACAAAAAGTTATTGCAAATAATAATTTTTTGCGAAAATATTTATATAAATAATGTTAATAAGTGGTAAAAATTTGTAATAAAAGTTTGTAAGAATTCCAAAAATTAAAAATCTAAATTTCTTAAATAAAACTAATCAATTTGCATTCATTAAAAGTATCATATACGTAATATAAATTCTCTTGTATAATACTAAATGAAAAAATATGTATATCATTAATTCACTTGACTGTATATGTACACTTTTTCTTTTTTTTATCTTTTAAATCTCAAAGCTTTAACTGAATTTACCGAGTTCTATTTTCTTTTGTATCGCTCGAATTGAGTGGTATAAAAATGAATCTATTAACTCAGCAACAGTAAATACGCCACCAATAATAGCGCAAATATTAGTTGCAAAATGACCAAAAGACTTTTTCTTTTCCGTTTTCTTTACCATAAGAGGACTTAGTTCATAACTGAAAAATATACCAGGCATTTTGGTATCACCACTGTAAGGTTTTACTTGTCGTTGATGCATCGTCAACGAAAATTGATTTGTTCGTAGCGATGAACCGTCTGCACGAACGAACACTGTAGGAACAATTTTGATATAGTAGTGAAACATCATTGCTCCTGAAATTAAAATGATAAATTATTCAAATAAACGAGGTTCAATTGGAAAACAGTTAAATTATTTATCGTTATTTTTTAATTAGGAGGAACAGCTTCTTGCAAAATTAAAATACAATTTTAATATTGTATTTTTTTTTATTTTAATAATGTATCTTTTTGATTCCAAAATATAAAAGTATACCTGAATTAATCTTTCTTATGTTGTTTATACTAAATTATGTTTAAAAATATATTACAGTGTAAGAACAAGTTATTTCAATATTTTCTGCAGATATAATTTTTTTTAAGCATTTTAAAAAGTTTAAAAGTTTCAAAACATTTTATTCTGACAGAATTATATATTAATTGTAAAACAACAATCAATCATTTCAACTTTGAAGAGACATTGATTATATTTGATTTCCCGCGTTTGTCAATGAAGACTAAACCTAACCTAATCATAAACTTTCTAGTAGGAATCTTTTTTACCCCACGAAAAAATACATATCAATATGGCGCATTACTGATCCGGTAATATTTCTCTTAGCAAAACGTGCTGAATGTAAAATTTACATAGTTTATTGAAATACCTATTCATTTGTTGACAAGTAAGTGAAATCAATTAAAAAGTGATGAATAGAATCTGTCATTTATTTTAATATTTAGTGTACCATTGTGATTTATTGTGTGGTAAATCACCATTTAAACCAATCCAAAAATTTTATTTAACATTATTTAAAAGCAAACTCATATAAAACTATATAATATATTTCAAATAAGTATAATTGTTACTTATTTTTGTTATTATGCATTATTTTATTAACCTCCAGAACTATCGAAAAAATGTTTTCCATTTTATTTTGTTCAAGGCAAATATATTCAAGATAATAGTTTAGAAACTGAAAACATTTAATATTAAGTTGAAATGAGTCATAAAAAAATTAAGGAAATTAGTACAAAAGAAAAAACAACTAATTAAAATATTTGTTTGAGTTTAAATTTGTTCAAAGAAATATTAAATAAAATTATCTATAAATATAATTTTATCTGATACATAATGATACATGAATCAATAATTGACAATAATTATATAGATGAGTTATATAAAGTAACTGATTTTGAATAATAATAATTTTAATTTTATAATGTCTTGAATTTTAGATAATATAAAACAATGCCTGTTGTACCAAGTTATCAACAAAGTCAAAGTCCAAGTTGCTGGAGCAGAATGAAAATAGGATTTTTAATTGGAGGGTGTGTAGGAATGGCTTCAGGAGCTCTTTTTGGTGGTTTTACCGCATTAAGGTAACAATGCATATATTATAGTTTGAAATTTTGACATTTTAAAATGTATAATTAAAATGAAAAAATATGTATCTTTCTGAATCCTTTGAACTATTTATAAAAATTGTATTAAAATATATATTACGTTTAAAAATATATTTTTTACAGGCATGGACTGAGAGGAAGGGAACTGATAAACAGCGTTGGAAAAGTAATGCTTCAAGGAGGTGGAACATTTGGTACCTTTATGGCAATAGGAACTGGAATCAGATGCTAGTGTGCTTACAGACATACAATTAGGAAAATCATTACCCAGACAGAAATATACATATAAATTATACAAATATATTATACATTTTATAATAAAAATAATTATTAATCCAAATTAACTGACCTTCTGTAGCTGTAACTGCAGTGTTGTCTATAGGATTTGTTACTCCTGGAATCTTCACTCCAAAACTCAAATGTCTGATTATGTGCGTCAAGTTAAAATTATTTGTTGAGTAAGGCTTTAAATCATGAACTAAAAAGAGATATTCCTTTTATTAGAATGTAAACATGATTATTACTTATACTTTTGATATAAAGTAAAAGAGTAAAAAATAAAAAATTTATAATGAATAATTTATAATAAATTTTCATGGCTAGTACAAAATGAATTCAAAGAAAATTTAAAAATCATACAAATTTATTATAAAAATTTCATAAAGAATAGTTATGATTTAATAAAAAAGAACAAATGAAAAAATCATAACTATTTATTATGATATTTACATAATGCATTTTATGACTTACCAATATATTCATTTTGCACTGATCATAGCAATTTCTTATAATAATATTCACATTGTTATATTTTACTATTCCATTTAAACCAAAATAATTTATACCCATTGTGAATACCTTCATTATATAAAATATTTCACTTTTACAAACAAAAACATTTATATTTGCCTCATCTAAAGTGGTTTAAATACAATATTCAGTAAAATGACAAAGAATATTAATTATGAAAAATATGTTAAGATTACCATGAACATGATTCACAGAAAAACTGCTGCCAGGAGCAATATGAAAACTTCCTGCTACTCTGTTTACTTCCATGTAGCCATAAATTTGACATCCTTCACTGAAGGCATTTTCTATTCTAACAGTTTGCGGCTCGTCAGCACATTGCGCAAAAGTTAAAGGATCTGGCAAAGCCCATTTCCTTAATCTGTATGCTTCTTTCACCTCAGCACACGTGTTGCAACATCTAAAAAAATATAATCACTATAGTTACAAAATTAACTATTAATACTTTCACAGTCAACAATGCTGAATCAATAAAAAACTTCTATGTAAGTTCAACAGTTTTGATTACAAAAATGTAAAAAAAATAAGAATATAAATTTAGAAAGTAATTTGATGAGAAATTACACAATATTGAAATTTTTATCTTCGGCTCCATAACATGATCCACATTGTGGAATGGTTGCATTTTCTGCCTCTTCCTGTCAACAAAAAGAAATCAATTTCAGTTCATCTTTAGATCATATTCAATTTCAATCATATTCAGAGAAAATATCAATAAAGACAAACAATACAACCTGAATAAATGTACTTACATTATTATTTTCTCTGAATTTTATTCGATGACACCATTATTAATTTATTTTATGTTAAAAAAAACAAAATTACCTTTTTAGGGGCTTCTGTTGGTTTCTTCGTTGTTGATATTTCTACATAAAAGTGTTGACACATTGAATTTAAGCAAATTTTGTATAAAAATAACAATATTGAAAACATTAATTTCATTCTTAAAAAATTAAATTACAAATATATTTAAGCAGAAAGATATTTTTTCCTAACTGTTAAACTTTGAACAGTTTTTATTTCTTTAGTTTAAAAATACTAGTAAAACTTAATAAGTAAATTTTATAATTAAATTTATAAACCTGTCTTTTGGGGTTCTTGAATTGGATTTCCAGACAAATCTAAACGTCTTTTATAAATGTTATGATCAATTTGTAAATGCTGTTCTCCAGTTGTATCTACAGCATCTAAAGACAGTACTGTAAGAAATTAAGATTATTAATCAATTTCAAGATACCATTTTTATTAAATATTAACTTGTAAATACTTACAGTCACAGGATATTCGAGGAACTATAACATCTAAATTTATCCTCAATTTTGAACTTCTTGAAGTATCAACAAATAATTCTTCGTTTAAACTTAGCGTGAAGTAATCGTTTAATTCTGATATGCACAATATAAATATTATAATCGAACTTATAACTGTCACTGAAACATTACCACACATTAAAACTGAGAATTAATGATTATACAGTATCTTATTTTAATAAAATACGTACTAAAATTAAAAATTACTTTACTGATAAATAATACTATGTTGAGGTTATATATGGAATTAATTTGTATGCTTTAACTTTTAATAATTTACGAATCAAAATAATAAAAAACATCAACAATTAAATTTAATTATTTATTAGTCGTTTTGAATAGATTTGTAAACAATTTTTTTACTAAAAGAGTAGTAGGTAATTTCAAATAGAGTTAAAAGTTCGTTTTACCTATTGCACCCCCACATGTTTTAATTCGAAAATCTTCAAGCGTTTTTGGATACGCATCCACCTGTCTCAATCTTTCAGTGATATTCATTTTTGATCTGCACCATTTAATAGTTTACTTTCTAAAAAAAAGAAATAATAACATCAGCCTTAACCGTGAAGTTTTGTTGACCCTGTAAATGTGTCTTGACTGACTCACACACGCATGCTCAACTGTCATCGTATTGTTGAAATTATTACCATTTTTAATAATTAAAATTGTAATCCTTTTAAATTATTATTTCTACACATTTTTTTAAAATTAATATTAATTTAATGTAAATAATTATTTATTTAGGTATAATAATTATTTTACGTAAAATATATTTGTTTTTACATTGAAGAGTGATTTGATCAAACATTTTTGTTGAAATTTATAATAATAAAAATAGTTTTAATTATAATTTGTATTTCAATAGAAAAATATGTTTACTTCAAATTGTGATCTGATCAAAAGACACGAATAATAAAATAATATAATGATAATAAAGCTAAGTTATAAGAATAAAAAACATTTATGCAATTGAAAATTATGAAAAAGATTGTATCCTAATTAACTATATTTAACGTTTATTGTTATTATTCATACATTAAGTCTAAATTGTTCAAATTTAAATTGTCGCGCCAGATCATCTAATTGGACTGTAGTCTTTATCTAGATAACAAACAAACCTAGTACATACTTCTAAAATTGTGTTAAAATAACATAACACAATATAAGAGACTTTGTGCAACATAAATATTTTTATTTTGGATTTGTACAACCCGAAAAAGCATTTTTGAGTTTGCATTATCTTGATTGCAAATTGTTATTTTTTCATTGATTGATGCAGTAAAGTTGGCAGCGTTGCGTTGATGAAAAAGTCTTTCTTTTTTTGCTTCAAAGATGAGCAAGGTACGTTGTTAATGAAAAAATGTTGTTTTTAATAGTTTAGTGGGTGTATCAACAAAACGGATAACAATGTTCAATTCCATAAATAATATATTTGAATGCAAGTAATTAAATGTATACCGATGGCTCATAGTGATTGAGATAATTACAGATTATAGCCGGCGTCGTTCCGGGATCATGCTTTTCTGCTAACTTGTCATTTGGCACTTGTTCAAATTATCAACTTTACACATTTTAATTTTAATAATAATTTCAATTGCTTCGTAAATATTTTTGTTATTTCTTGCAAATGTATGTTTTACATTTGAAATAATTATTGTATGTCAATACTTTGTTTTTGTTGTTAAAGTTCAATTTGACATAATATAACTTGCAAATAACATTTTACATAAAATCAAATCTCGCCCTTTTTTTAAATGCTTTAATTTCTGTAAAAAGTTATTTTCAAAATATGTTTCTGTTTATTATGAGTTTATTTGGATTTACTTCATGTAAAAATTAATATGTAGTATATTTTTAAGGTTATCTAAAAATATCCTGAAAGGTTCAAACTAACTTTTAAAGTACATATATAAATTTAAATTGTATATTTTTTGTATTAATTATTTACATTTATGTTGTTATTTAAGATGTTTACAAATCCGAAGATCATTAAAAGCAATGGGGCTGAACCGGATGCTGTTGAAGCTAATGTTGCTCAAGCATTGTTGGAATTGGAAATGAATAGTGATCTAAAAACACAACTTCGAGAGTTGTACATCACTAAAGCTCGGGAAATCGAATGTAATAATAAAAAGGTAAGCTTATTTATATTATTATATAATTATTTACATTATAGAAAAATTAAAAATTATTAGCTTATCAAAAAGTATAATATTTACGTCACTTTGATAAAGTTTGTTAACAATGTCACATATATAAATATATAATTGCTCTTTTTTTGAAATATATATTATAAAAATGTATTAAATTAAAAATATATGAAAACTAAACTTATAACAGAAATAATCAAATATAACAATAAGAATGAACATTAATAAAAAAATCTTCTCTGCTTTTATTTCAGTCTATTATAATTTATGTACCAATGCCAAAGCTCAGGGCTTTCCAAAAGATTCAAATTATGTTGGTGAGAGAACTAGAAAAAAAATTTTCTGGAAAACACGTCATGTTTCTTGGAGACAGGAAAATTTTGCCAAAACCAACCCGTAAGACAAGAACAAAGAACAAACAAAAGAGACCTCGAAGGTAAATTGCAAATCACAATTTTTCATAAATGAATATTTTAAGATACAGATTAATCTTGAACAATCGAAGAACTTGATTAAATTTTAAATTTGATTTCAGCCGCACCCTTACTGCTGTGTACGATGCTTTATTAGAGGACTTAGTTTATCCCGTTGAAATAGTTGGCAAAAGAATCCGTGTGAAATTAGATGGTTCTTTACTAATAAAAGTTCATTTGGATAAAAGTGAACAAACAAATATTGAGCATAAGGTAAGCAAATTGATTTTTTTTAACAAATCAAAAAACCTATTAATCACTATATTATTGAAAAAGCATATAAAATACAGATACTTTTTGTTTTTACTATTACAATTTTCTTTTTAAGTATTGTGTCTACATGAATTAATAAACAGTTATTGATTATCTTCTTTTTTTACAGGTTGATACTTTTGCATCTGTATACAAAAAACTGACTGGTCGCAACGTTACATTTGAATTCCCTGAATCTTATTAAACATACAAATTACAATTTTTTATTATTAATAAATTATACATTAAATGTATATAAACGTTTTCTACTCAGTGATAGTTACCTACTCTCAATAAATTGTTGACTATATTAAAAAACTATATAATCTGAATTAGTTAAATTGAAATTTTGTGATTTTGTTCAAATTATTTTAGTATGTTGAAAATTAAAATTATGTATAAAAAGAGTTTATATAATAAGTTCCACTTTACAGATAGGAAATGGTTTTATGCTTTATATATACTGACTATATTTGATATGAACACATTTTTATAACATAATTTTTCAAGTTAGAAAGATTCGATTTTAATGTTGATTATTTATTATTAGTTTTCACCTATAAATATAAAATAAAATTTTTAAATATCAAATAAATACACACAATTAATAACTAAATTTTAATTATGCATTCGAAGAAAAGCTAAATCAAGGATTAACTTTTAAGTTAAATTTTGTTAATAAATTCTAATTATAAAAAATAGTGAAAAGTTGAAAATTATAGGAAATAAGAAAGTTAGTTTAGTAATTTTCTAGTAATTTATTCTAACACTGATCAAGAATTGGGAACTTTATCTAGATGATATTTAGTTCCTTTATCGACTGTATGATGTCGCAATGATCGCAAATACGTTTTTCTGTTCTTCCTATACATTATATCTATGTACATTCAACCAAAAACAACGTGATATAACCTCCAAGATTCAACAATTTAAATGTATAAATTTGCTTTCTAATTTATAACAAATTTTTATTAACAACTGGTAATGGTCGTGGGATTTTAAAATATATGTAAAAAATTGTACAATTTTCTTCATAAGCATATAATATAATTTATCTTCATAAATAAAAAAGGTAATTGTTATATTTTTTTTATATATTTTATAATTTAAAGGTTGGTTTATAATTCAATTAAATGCAAAGAGTTTAAATTTATTATAGTAACATTTCTAAAATGTTCTGTAATTAATAATTTTTGCATAGACGATAAAATATCTTAAACAAAAAATATTAATATGAAATAACAAAATAATTAATTAAATCAGCGACATAAACATACAATACTTTTATTTACTACTTTTATAGATGCTTTCACCAAAAGAAAACGTTACAATGGAAAAAATCAGCAAGGATGAAGGTAGCTCTGGTGAAGATTTTGAAGATGAAAAATGTGACACAGAAAGCATCAAAACTGGAAATCATGGATGGGCTGATGCTATGAATAAAATTTTGCAAATGAACAAACCAAAACGAAAAAAAACGTTGACACTATCAAAAGCTAAAAAATTGTGTGATGTTGTGAAAAAGCCAAAAGAAGAGGTATTGCCATTTGAGTTGGAGAAAGATGGAGAGGTGAAACGAGAGATAATAATCAAAGATGACCCTGAAGAATGTCCCAGTGCAGATAAACATTTGCAGAAAAGGAAAGACAAATTAAAAATTCGTGTCAAACCAGACATTTTAGACAGAGAACGAGAAAGGATGTTACAAAAAATTGCTACAAAGTAATTGAGTTTGTATTTAATTTTATTATTACAAATAAAATTTAAATTTAAGTTTTTTATCTGTTAAATCTGTTAAAAGATTAACATTATCTTTCAATATTTTAATTTTAAATTGATTTCAGAGGTGTTGTCCAACTTTTTAATGCTGTCAAGCAACAGCAGTGTGAAATTGAAACAAAAATAAAAGAATCTGGTCCACTTGAACGGAAACGAGAAAAAGTTTTGAAGAACGTAGATAAAAATTCATTTTTGGATGTCCTCATGGGTGGGACTAAAAGTATTGACGTTGATGACACACTTTCAACCGTAAAAAAACTTAAAAAAGAAGAGGAACCAGAGGTGAGTTTTTTTTGATAATCTAACGATACTGAAACTTGTAAAAGTAATTATGTTTATCATTTTTCATAATGAATTTGTATTTCAGAATAATGGAAACTGGAAAGTTTTGAGAGATGATTTTGTAGTGAATGCATCAATGAAAAATTGGGATAAAGAAGATGATAGTAGCGAAAATGAATCTGACAATGATACTTGTCAGGATCAAGATGAAGACAGTGATGAATCTAGTTAGTTGAGAACACACTTAATATTTTTCTGAATTCAACACTATAAACCCAAGTGTCTCATTTAGAGACATTTATGATGTCTCAATCATTTGTACAGTTTATAACGATGTATTTCTTATATTTTATAATATTTACGAATGAATATACTTATAATTTACATATTGTAAAAGATTATGAAATAATTGTTAATAAAAATATGACTCATATAAATTGTTAGTTATTCTTTTTATGCTAAATAGAATTCAACATAAAAAAATTGTAATTCTCAAAGTATCATTCAAATTTTATATACAGTTTTAGTAAAAAAGTTTATAATTTAATTATTAATAAAAATAGCATGGCATTATTTGTTTTATAAATAAAAAATTTCATTTTCTAAAAAATGTATTATTTATTTGTATAAACGACTGTACTTTTTTGTTTTCCTTCTTATTATAAAGTTGATAATGAAATACAACATTTTGTAATTTTAGAGTTTAGTTCACCGTAATTACGAAATTCACCGCAGAAGGGCGCGCAGACAATAACAATTTAAGATGCGGAACAATGCGGAAATCCTATACGTCATTAGTAACTAAACTGTTAGTTAAGTAATGAAACGTTTTTTAATAAGTATTTTTCCGTACACATAATTTAGTATTTATAACTGCAACAAAACGTAATAATCTTTAATTGTTATTTAATATAAGGCTTCGTTTTATATGTCAGCTTACAGAATGCTGTAAAGTTTATATTTTTGTTCACTATGTGAGTATTTGTGCTTCATTTACTATCAACTAGTGTCATATGAACTTTATTTATTTAATTTTTTATTGTATTAAAAAATTATTTTTACGTTATTTTTGTATGACGAAATCTTTACGTTTCATAAATATTAAACCTTATAGGTTAAGCTACCATATTATGCTCAGATTTGATAATAATAAATATATTTTTAAACAATTTGTAAGATTTCATGAATATTATTTTTACTTTTAAAATAAATCATATGTATATTTTAAATCTATATTGATTAATAATGCAAAATATTTTGTGTATTATTCGCTTTTTGTTACAAGTCTTTCTGTAATGAAAATGTTTCATTCCAGTTTTTGATCACAAAGATCATTTTTAAGTAAAAACATTCAAGATGCAGAGCTTTATGACAGAAATAGAACAAAGCATCAGTCAAATAGAACGAGGCACAGTTGTGACAAAATTTTTTCCACGAAAGAGACCAGAGAGGAAAACTTTAATGGTGAAACGGGAAACTAGACAAATTGTATGGTCAAGAAATTCTACTTCAAGACCATTCGACGGTTCAGGTATTTATATATTTTAAGTTAAAAAACTTATAGTTTAAAAATAGTTTAAGACTTATTAAATAATTGTAAATATATTGTAATTTTATTGCATATTTATATAATTTTTTACAGTTGAAATTAGAGAAATAAAAGAAGTAAGATTAGGGAAAAGTTCAAAAGACTTTGAAAAATGGCCAGAAGAAGCTAAAAAAATGGATCATTTGTCATGTTTTGTTGTATATTATGGTTCAGAATTTCGTCTTAAAACTCTGTCAATAGCAGGTAATGAATCAATTTATTTATTAATATATAATATAATTTACAAACTTTATTAATTCAAGTTCAATTTCTTTGTGAAATACAATTTAAAAACATTTTTTATTTTCAGCTTTTAGTATTAAAGAATGTGAATTATGGGTAAAAGCATTAAGATACTTAATGCAGGATACTATTAATGCTCCTTATCCACTGCAAGTGGAGAGATGGTTAAGAAAAGAATTTTATGCCATGGAAAGCTCCAGAGAAACGTAATTAAAAAACCATAACAACCATAATATTCTATATATTATAGCATAATAATGACATTACACTTGAAAAACATTTTTGTATTTATCATATAAAGATGTACATATAATTTATTTATTTTTTTAATTCAGTTTTAAATGGTTTTTTTTAGGGTTACTCTGAAAGATATAAAGTCATTTATGCCAAAAATAAGTTACAAAATTTCAACAAATAAGCTGCGAGAGTTATTTCAGGAAGTCGATACAAAAAATCGAGGAGAAATCGGATTTGATGACTTTGTTACTGTATATCAAAAGTTAATTTTTGATAATAATGTAATAAACAATTATTTTGTATGTATATTTTGAAAGCTTATAATCAATTTAAAACATTATTAATTTATAATCAAATTACAGAATAACATGGATTGGAGTATATTATCAAATTATTCAAAAAATGGTAAAACTGTAGACCTCCAAGAATTTCAAAGTTTTCTCATTAACGAACAACAAGATCAAATGGGAAAAAATGCAACAGAAACATCTCGCTTTATGTGTGATTACTTGCAAGATCCTCAAAGAGATGTTCAAGAACCATACTTCACTTTTTCAGAATTTATTGATTTTTTATTTTCAAAGCAAAATGAAATTTGGGATAAAAAGTTCAATGACGTTTATCAAGATATGACGAAGCCTTTATCACATTATTGGATTGCGTCATCTCATAATACGTACGTAATATAATTGTTATATTTCATCATATGTTGTATATTTTTCATTCATTTTATTCAACTCTTTATTAACTGAGTCATAAGTGAATCATTCATTAGAAAGAGAGATCGTAGTATCATTTTTAAAGTAAAAACTGTATACTAAAACATACTTTTATGAATAATATTTAAAAACAAAAGATATAATACAATAGTAATGACAATGAAAGAATGATAATTTAAATCAGCCATACTTACTAATTAATGCATTGATATATTGACCTTTTTGGTTTTTTTTAAATAATCAATTTTATACTGTTAAAGATATTTAATGGGTGATCAAATAAGTAGTGAAAGTAGTTGTCAAGCTTACGTGCGAGCATTGAGAAGTGGCTGTAGATGCATAGAATTGGACTGCTGGGATGGCCCAGATGGGATGCCATTTATTTTTCATGGACATACGCTAACTACAAAGATAAAATTTTTGGATGTAATTAAAACTATCAAAGAGCACGCATTTGTAACGTCTGAGTAAGTTCTATAATACTTAAATGTTAGTAGAAAAGTATTTTTTACAAATGTATTAGTAGTTGACAAGGCATAAATGTCTTACAACTTTTTACCTAAAATTAAAAAATCCATAAATTTATCTTTTTAAACGTATTTTTTATTAAAAAAAAAGTACGATTTTCAAGAATGATTTATTAAATCATTGATTTGTATGTAATACACCATTCTGAATATCACAATACATGAAGTTCAAACGTTCTTTAGATATCCTGTAATATTATCTATTGAAGACAATTGTACACTGCCACAACAACGAAAAATGGCCATTACGATGCAAGAAATATTTGGAGATACTTTATTAACTCAATCCATCGACAAAAATGAAACTACGTTGCCTTCGCCTTATGCCTTACGACGAAAAATAATATTAAAACATAAGAAGTTGCCCGAAGGTGTAGAGGAGAGTGCCTTTATAGTGAGAAATGTCGAAAGTAGACAAGAAATGGATCTTAGGAATACAGTGAAAAATGGTATTTTGTATTTAGAAGACCCTGTAGACAAAGAGTGGAATCCACATTTTTTTGTATTAACTCAGCATAAACTGTATTATACTGACACCTTTACGAGAACTCAAGAGACTGAACCTGATGAAGAAGACGAAGCGTTGACCAGAAAACCACCAGATGTAATTACTTGTCATCTTTCATATTATGTTAATTTACATTTCATTTGCATTTTTTAATGCAAACAATCTTAGATTGAGATCAATGAATGCGATGCAGTCAATGAATAGTTGTAAAAATGCAATTAATCAATAAATTTTATGTGTAATTCTAGGGAATTCGGAACGATGAGCTTCATTTTGGTGAAATGTGGTTTCATGGAAGACTGGAAAGAGGCCGTGCAGAAGCTGAAGAATTATTACGAAGATATTCGCATTTAGGCGATGGAACATTCCTAGTTCGTCAATGCGTTACCTTTGTAGGAGACTACTGTTTATCATTTTGGAGAAAAGGAAGAGTCAATCATTGTAGAATCAAATTAAAACAAGATATGGGACAGACTCTATATTATCTCATTGATACAAACTGTTTTGACAGTTTATATAGTTTAATTACGCACTACCGCAGTTATCCGTTAAGAAGTCAGGTGCGATACATTCTCCCTCTTTTTCTATGACTTACATACTTTAATTGAGTAATTTGTCAACACATTCTTACACACTATTTCAATTCTTGCACAAGACGCCGTTTGAATCATAAGTTTACTTTCATTTCTTGTCGAGTTATTAATTTTTTTTTACACAAATAATAATTCAAATTATTAATTAAAAATATATTCCTTTGTTTCAACAATCACAATCAGATGCTTTACAACAATCAATCTATTGAAGGTAATTTATTATTTCATTGTACCTACAACAAAAAACGTGTGATATTATTTATATTCAAAATCTTCAGGAGCAGTTTGAAAAGCAACATACGTTTCTGCTTGTTGTAAAGTTGTTTCAAATACTAATAATAACAACAACAATAAGTCAATAATAATAAGTCAAATAACAGTAATAGTAAGTCAATTTAACAATGATTATATCTATTAGGAGTTTCAAATAACTTTAAAAGAACCAGTACCTCAACCAAATAAACATGAACAGAAGGAATGGTGGCACGCAGAATGTTCGCGAACGTTAGCTGAAGATATGCTTAAAAGAATTCCTATGGATGGTGCTTTTTTAGTACGACCTAGTGAAAAAGAAAGTCATACATATGCAATTTCGTTCAGGTATTAATTGCATTTCAAAATTGTGATGTTGTGTGTTGTAATTCTTATTTTTTAATTTAAAATTCATATCAAGATAAACTATAATTTCATACCTATTAAAATAAAAAAAAAAGTGTAATATATATTTATTATTTATTTAGCAAACGTTGTATTGCATTGATATAATTTAGTGTAATTGAATGACACATATTGCAGAGCGGAAAAGAAAATAAAACATTGTAGGATAAAGTTGGAAGGACGTTTGTATACAATTGGAACTATTCAGTTTGAAAGCTTGGTTGAATTAGTTAGTTACTATGAAAAACATCCTTTGTATAAAAAAATTAAATTGAGTTATCCAGTCAATCAAGACATTCTTCGCAGAAGAGGATTTGTAAGTGAATTAATTACAACTGAAGAAAATGTTAATAAATATGTTTCAATTAATATTAATTGTATTTTGCAGGATGATGATGACTCGGTTTATGGTATTCCCGGTTATATGGATCCCACTAGTTTTATTTCAAAAGTAAGATGCGTTAAAAAATAAAAATTATTAAATTAATATATTTATAGTAAGTTATACAAAAAAAATGTAATTGTAGGTAACAGTGAAAGTGCTTTACGACTATAAAGCGAGAAGAGAAGACGAATTAACTTTAGTTAAACATGCAATTATAACAAATGTAAATAAAGAAGAACCCGGTGGATGGTGGCGAGGAGATTATGGTGGCAAAAAGCAACATTGGTTTCCAGCTAATTATGTTGAGGATATTGATTCTCCTGAAAGTCAAAGTGATGTAGGTAAACAGATAAACTATATAAATTTAAAATACAATGTTTTTTTATAATAATTAAAAGATTTATAATATAATATTAAATAATTGAAAGATTTATATTAATTGCCATGTATATTTTCTGATTTTTGAAATAAGTAATCATCAATTAATTTTTAGTCATCAGATTCCATGATGCTTGGCAATTTACAAAAAGGATCACTAGATATAATGGGTGCAATTGTAGAATTAACAGTGGCTGATAGACCAGAAATGAAATGGGTTTTAAGAATTCAAAATCCAAGTATGTGTTCTGTCTTTGAGGTCGCAACGTCTTCCAAAGATACCGCTTTAGAATGGGTGTCTAAAATTCAAGAGACTGCACAAAACGCTAGTGTCAGGGTATGATACAAAAGCAATCAAATATTATACAAATAAAATAAACAGTAAAAAAGTATATTTTAACATATAAAATTATGTATTTACATTTTAGGAAAATCATCATAAAGAAATGGAACGCGCATGGAGAATAGCTAAAGAAATGTCAAATTTGATAGTTTATTGCAGATCGGTTGCATTTAATATTGAAAGACTTAGAATGAAAGGTTTTGTATTTAATGAAATGAGTAGTTTTCCAGAAACAAAAGCTGAAAAGTTAATATGTCAACAAGAGAATAAATTTTTTATTAAGTATCACCAGGTGGGTATTTATAAATTATGTGACTATAAATTGATTAATTGAAAATGCTGTTTTTTTACTACATTTAAATAATTATTTTGTTCGGTACTAGGTGCAATTCAGTCGTGTTTATCCAAAAGGTCAAAGAATTGATTCTTCTAATTACAATCCCGTGCCAATATGGAATTCCGGATGTCAAATGGTGGCGCTGAATTATCAAACAGGCGACAAGCCGATGCAGCTTAATCAAGCGAAATTTCGTGAGAATGGAATGTGTGGATATTTGTTAAAGCCAGATTTTATGTTTCGCGATGATTTTAATCCGTACGACAAAAACAGTCTTGTTGACGTGGAACCAATGAAAATCTCTCTGAAAATTATTGGTGCAAGGCATTTAAGTAAATCGGGAAGAGGCACGGCTAGTCCTTTTGTAGAAGTCGAAGTGATCGGCGCTGATTTTGATACTGGGATGAAATTAACAACAAAAACTATAAGTGAGTCGTTAGGTTAATAAACTATTAAATAAATGAATTTCAACAGCAATTATGTTTTTTTATAAATCTATTTTATAGAAACTGATAATACATCTTTCTTGTTTTTATTTTGTGTAAATTTAATGTAATTGATAATAACAATTCAATTTTAACTTTCAGATGACAACGGTTTAAATCCAATGTATAATGAAAGTTGTGAATTCGAAGTAGCTAATCCTTATTTCGCTCTTTTAAGATTCGTTGTGCAAGAAGAAGATATGTTTGGTGATAATAATTTTATTGGACAAGCGACTTACCCTGTAAATATTACAATAATGTGTTATTTTAAAACACACGAATTATTAACTCTTATTTCATTTTATTCTTGTTGCTTTTTTCAGATAAGGTGTTTAAGAGAAGGATACCGAAGTGTCCCACTGAAAAACAGTTTCAGCGAAGATCTTGAGTTGGCTGCACTTTTATTGCATATTAAAATAACAACTTCTGGGGTCTATTTTCCTGACTAGGCTATTTTTAATTTTAATTGCAGTAAAGCATTAATTATTGTTGCTTCGCAAACTTTTTACTAGATTTTTTCTTTTCATTTAAAAATAGAGAAAAGAAATTTAAATATATGAAAAATTGCTTTTACGTTTTAATTAAAGGTTTCATAAATTATTTATTTATTTTTTTTTTTTAATGAATCATTTTTTGTTAATATGACTACAAATTATGTGTTTTTTCTTTTTATTATAACATATTTTAATGAATTTTCATTATTTTGATTTGTACCCGCAGAAAAATTGTTTTTCTATACATTTTTAAAGGATAAATAATATGACAGTTAAAGATTACTTTACCATTTCCAATTTGCAAGTTTCTTGATACTTTATAAGAAAAAAGTAATTATAAATGATACTAAAATTTTGTAATCTGATTAAATGAACAGATTGACTGATAACTCAATTTTTCTACAAGCAATAGTAATTAAGTTGCGTCAGGTAGCATATGTTTATTGGTCAATTAATGCAATAATTTTAGATAAAGTGGGGATATTTCAACAGATGAAGTGAGCATAGTGTTTAACATCAATTGACAACTTGCACAAATGAATTTTAGGCGACTGGATTTTTGTGTACCAGTACAAATAAAAAATTATTTTACGTCATAAAACTTTTTACAGTTTTAATTGTTATTTTATCATTTTATTAATTATATAAATTAAAATATATGTAATAAGTGCTACAGTATTGTCAATTAAAATAATTGTATAAATAATGAGCTTCCATTAACTAAAGAAATGCATTAACTGGAAAAAGATCTGTTATTTTGAAATAAATTTGTATAAAAATAGAAATCAAGGCTTGAATAATATACTTTACATATCATCATTAAAACAGGATAAAATAAATAAATGAATAAATGAAAAACTTATAATTTTTTGTTTACAATCTAAGTAGAAAATTGTAATACAGTAACAGTGAAATAAGAATAGCAAATTTGTTTTTAAAACAATTTTTTATTTGCATGAACATACACCGTAAATACATGAACTGAGTACATGCATTTGCGGATCTATAGAATTTCCAAATCTGTTTCAATCTTTAATTTCAATATGGACAGCTGTACTTGAGCAAGAAATAT
This sequence comes from Aradophagus sp. ZL-2020, assembly GCA_022817685.1. Classification (NCBI taxonomy): domain Eukaryota; kingdom Metazoa; phylum Arthropoda; class Insecta; order Hymenoptera; family Scelionidae; genus Aradophagus; species Aradophagus sp. ZL-2020. Next base: position 26,536 of record JABFOV010001106.1, read on the forward strand.
ATAATTTTATATTTTTAATATAAATAATATCATGTTGCGTGGTGTTTTTCGATTTCTCTCGATTATTTAACACATTTATATTTATATAGTGACCGGTGTTGCGAAACCCGCGCATTTTTAACGTCGTTAGGCCGTGCGACGAGCCTCGAAATGTTTCCCAAGGTGTCGCTTACATGGATCTGAGTATCCTGTTACGTACATTCACATTTATACATTAATTATTTATACTATTATTTCTGTTAAAGTACTTGATAAGTTCGTCTTAATTGTTCTAAAATTTGATTTTTTAATCAACGGCGATATACATCTTTTTTATTCGATAACATATATTTGAGTTAAAAGCAGGTTTACATGAAGCAATGATACTTATTAAATACACACTGTACATTTGCGAGAATCTTTTAGTTACCCGCTTTGTCTTTATCTCAAAATATAAACAGTACGGTGTTAAACATCCAGAAAAATGTTGGATACGATTCGTGGACATACAGCAGTATTTGTCCCAGTAAACGAGTACTAATCAAAGTGGATCAAAATATCAAGAAACGCTATTTGATCCTACTGAATAGAATTAAAATTAATTTGATGACTGTTACAGCAATAGGTTTCGATCGAATTTAGTAACTGATTTAAATAGATTGTCATTTACTGGGATTACTTTTTAATCTCTGAACAAGAAGTGAATTAAAATTCTTTGTATACGATTAAAATGTGTTGAATAAAGTTTGGTGTCTTGATCAACACTAATCGCGTTATCATACACTGTGCAGGAACAACCGCCGTTTATTTAGAAGTCAAAAATATCTCAAACAGTTAAAATTGAAACATTTCAGACTTTTTGTCCTGGTAAATGATTTTTCCAAAAACACGTGTCAGACTTTTTAAAATATTTTTCTGCCACAAATTTTCAGAAAAATATTGAAATAATCGTAGTAATATGTAATCGTTGAAGTTGATTAAGGGGGTTTTTCATATCTTTTGCCTTAAAATAGAGCTATATTTAAGATTTTTTTTTTCGAAAAACAAAACAATTCACACGATTGAGGTTTTCATCACTATTTCGGGTATATATTTGACTATAAAAATACATTTTTATATTCAATTTGGTGGCGAACTCATATAGTGCGTACACGGCGTGCACATGAAAATGGCGTACACTCTCACACAAAAACGGTTGATCTGAAATAAAAAATCAAATTAAGTTTCAAAAATAGATAAAATTCATTGGAGTTTGACGTACGAAAATGTTAAAAAAGTCCCTTTTTATATCAAAATGGCGTAAAGTGAGAAAAAATTCTTTTTTTTTACCTATTTTTTTTTCTTATTTGAGGCGCCGTAAAAAATAAAAAACATAACTTTTCAAAATTTTTCATACGTCAAACTCCAATGAATTTTATCTATTTTTGAAACTTAATCTGATTTTTTGTTTTAGATCAACCGTTTTCGTGTGAGAGTGTACGCTATTTTCATGTGCACGCCGTGTACAACATGTATTGAAACAAGTATAAGTT
>JABFOV010001107.1:9640-28042 GCA_022817685.1 Aradophagus sp. ZL-2020
TTTTTTTTTTTTAACCAATGAAAACATTTTAACTTGGTCTGATTTGGCGAAATTATATTCTTCAAACATGTAACTTTCTTATTTTTCTTAACTGTTAAATTATTTCAACATATAAGTATAAAATCATTGTGCAAAATTAGTATGTTTGTGTATTCTTCTTTACATTGTTCATGTGAGTACGATGATAAAAAAAAAACTTCATTAACTCATTAATAATAAAAATGCAACTATTTATAAGAATTTTAATCCGTTGCCTTGAATAGATTCTAAAATTAAATCTAAAATTCAATTACTCTACATAAAAAATTAGTTTGTTATTTCAGTAAAAAAAATGTACAACAAAACAATAGCATAGATACTTATATGTATAAAAAAACTATAAAAGAATATTAAGCGTAAAACAAAAGTTTTACTGTGCCTTAAATTAATGATTTTGACAATCGCGTAATCGTCAAAATGCAATACTCATCAAAACGGTAATTTATCAAGCTAAAAAAATTAAAATCTTTTAATATGAATTGATTTAATACGTAGAAAGAAAATGCTGATTTTATTTAACGTATCAACGTCCAACGATAAAGAAAGATTTATGAAGGTTGAGTCCAACCGAACAACTGGAAGCGCATCCGAAAGATGGAAACCATCGAACACCATTACAGTCGACATCGACAATTTGTGAGAATATCTGCGGTTATTGTTATAATAATATTATAAAAATACCGCAAAAGAATATTATAAGAATATCATAAAATATTCTATTACATTATACATTATACCGTGCCATATTTTATTATATTTACACGTCCTGTCGGACAAATATCATAAAATACACCTTTGCTCAAACTATCTTCCCAAAAATAGCTTCCATTATTATTACGCTTTCTTCCACGTTTTCTTATTTCATTATTTCAATTAAAAGTTTCTAACCTCGATGCGAGGTGAAAGTGATTTGTGTTGCAGTTTCGTCAGCTTTTGTATCAGAAATTCAAGCAAAAACACTCAGTTTATCGTTGTATTTATACACCTTTTACGATTCGCTGATGTTACTCACTTAGGAGACGAGTAACAGTTATAACATGAATTACAAGATGGCTTCAATCTTTTTCGTATAAGTTGATATTCATTCGTGGAAAGTCGTATTGAATTGATTTACGTCACAAAACTTTGTTACTTCATTATAGGATAAAAATATAATGACCCAAATAATTTTTGTTATCCAATATTTGGAAAAAAAAATTTAACGATCAAACATAAGAAACCAAATGTTTCAATTTTGTTGAAAAAACATTTTTTGTTAATTGAATTAAATCTGCCTTTGATTACTTATTCATAAAACCTCTCTCAAGCTATGTTGCCTTGGCGAACGCTAATTCGCTTACTGTATACGATTGTCTGTATAATTGAACACAGTGACATCAATTATAGAGTATTCGTTTCATTTAAAACGTTAAAATTCCAATTACTGTTTACATTTCTAAATGAAACATTGACAGACAAGGCAAAAGCAGGTTGTAGTGATCATTTTGGTTGAAATTTCAAAACAAAAGTCTTTGAGGAATGTAATCAAGTCGGATCACTCCGAGACATCTTACTACCTATTATTTTTCTTCGATTTCGCAATAATTGCAGTTTTATAAGCTCCGGACGCGCCGTTTTGCTGTACATTTTTATTATATATTTATGAATATATACGTCCAGATATACATGGACCAATAGGTATCCATAAGTAGTACGGTTGGACTCCCCATCTCTGTTTCGCGCAAAAAGTTGTGCGACAAATAACGTTACAAATCGTATTTTAACGTTTAAACCTGAATCGTTCCTTCGTCTCTTATATCGTCAACTAGGAAAGCGTTATTGGTGTAAATGGCGGTGATTAGTGTTCGGAATGATTCCAGAACGTTCGCAATTCAACATCGCCAACTGCGCCTCGGAGACCAATAGTTGGTCATGTGGCGCCACCTACTCTCGCGGTAAGCGTGACATTGTGTTACGATTTTCCCGAGTCTGCTATTCCACTCGTTTTGTCACTTCGTCAGTGTTTTTGTTTGCTTACTTGTTTTCATTAATCGTTTATTACGCTTCGACATTTCAGTAGTTTATAAAGGACGCTTTTGTCCCAGTACGAAATCACAGAATGATACAGCAGCGACAGTACCGTTGCCGTGAGGCCTCTGTACTTGGTGGAGGAGTCACCGGTGCAAAATATGCGTGCACCTTTATATTTGGCAGATGAGTCTGAAAAAGCAATACTTCATTAGTTTGATTTACTTTTGTCTTTTTTTGGAGAACCTAAAATGTCATTATGATATCACAGTGATATCAATAGTGGTCGATTGCTTCCTTTTTCAAGTATAATTTATCACAAGTATGACATCACAGTGACAAAACAGTAATATCACGTATGTTCTTGAAGTTGCCATCGTTTATTAGTAAACGAAAAGAAAATATTTCAATGTTTGAGAATATAATTTTTGTATTTTTATATATGTTACTAAATTATATATAAATAATTTTCGTTATTTAATAAACGTTGGAAACTTCAACTCCACTGTAACGCATATTTGTTTGGTCAAAAATACAAGTCCATTGAAAAAAGAAAAAAATTGTGTTGTTAACAAGTTGTATTGCTATAGTGATGTAATTACTCGTAGTCTTCGTATGCCGGCTCTGGTAATCAATTGGCAGTCGTAAAGCTCGATACGTTCGAGATTGTGACACGCTTGAAGGAGGTGATCCAAGCTCGCGTCTGTGATAAGTGGACAGTTATCGAGTTCGAGCACTGCGAGGTGTTCTGCGGCACACGGCGATAACGCCAATTGTCGAATACCTTCATCAGTGATTAACTCGCAATGTGACAGACTCTGAAAATTATTGTGCTTTTCAGTTTCAGTCATGTTTAATGCAATAGACTCTTTAAAATAAAATTAAATTAAAATAAAATTAAACGCTTTATCATATTCAATTACAAATTTATTCTATACAAAAAGAGTCAAAGCAAATCGATCAAATTTTATATCTCTTTATCATTTGTCAAACATATAATAATATATAAATGAAACATGTATTCAAATATTAGCAAAAATATGTTGACGATTATCCCTGTAACATGATGCAATATGACGTTCCTAGAAAACCTTGTTCAACATTGTAATCTAATGGTGATACACAAAAGTTGCAAAATTATGAGTTGAACTGACTCACTTTAGTCTTTTAGTTGTATAAAATTTTAGTTTAAATGTTGATACTACATAAATAATTATCTATGATTCATTTGTTCATATCTTACCAGTTTCTCCAATCTAGGACAACCCATAGCTAAGTGAATTAACGTAGCGTCGGTTATAAGAACGCATTCTTCTAAATCCATTTTTTCGAGATATCTACAGTTCTGGAAGAAAAAAAGTGGAGCATTAAAAGTGATTGGTACAGTGTCTAAGTGTCATCATCGATTGTCAATGTTTTCGCATGTATTATACTTTTTTACCATCATTGTTTGATGATCTTACTTTCGCAAGTGCCTGAAAACCGGCGTCTGTGAAATGAGTGCAAGCAACACACTCAAGTACACTAAGCATAGGACAATGCTGCGCCAGTGTGACCAGAGACGCGTCCGTTAGATGTGGACAGTTCGAGATACAAACGTAGTGTAATCGAGGACACCGTTCGCTTAATTCCCTCACGGCGTCGTCGGTAATGTTCTGCAACGAGAAGACTCGCGTTTATCTCATCATGATCGTCAAGCAAAAAGAGGCGCAATGAAAGGACAGGCGGACAAATTGTGTCTCCCCGTTTTTACCCACTTTTCTTCTCCTTTTCTTTCTCCCCGCTTCTTTTTCATACGCGCAAGCGCATTATTTCATTCAACAGAACTAATGAGCGCACTCGACTAACCCACATTCAAGATGCTTTCGTGCACAAAGCGATCACGCTCATCTTGTTCTTTTTTTTTATCATTTTTTTATTATTTTACCAATGGCTTTCGAATTTTGCATTGCGATTTTCATTATGCTTATGGATTGCGTTTGTTTAATTACACTATAAGTGAACAAATGAGTGTTTGAAAACTGATTGTGCACCAAGCAGCGACATCTGTTGTTCATTTTTTTTATATATACTTGACGATTGCTTGTCTTTTGATCGAACGAACTTTTGTCAAACAATTACCCAGTAAACTTTATCCGTCTATTTAGTTATTGTAATCTATTACAGTTTATTATGCGACTAAGAAAAGACAGAGTAAAGATATTCGGTGTTAGCTTAACAAGACTTACGCTCTTAATTAATATGAGCGATAAATAACGTAATTTTGATCATAAATGGCAGCATAATTATTTAAAATGACCGCAATTTATACAAGTTCTAAAATTTGTTTTATCATTCCATAAATTTTCCCCAATTATTTGGTAAAACACCGATTGAAATTATTATCAATACTTGAATTAACGTCTTTACAAGGTCACTTATTCAAATTCCTGAAAAAATCGAATGTTCTACAGGAACTTGACACAGAAACACATACAAGACTTTACTTACATTCCTACATAGAAATTTATACCATTTAGAAACCAATTTGGGTTTCCATGTAGATGCCGATCAAGTCGAACACATACGCAACCCAGATATGTCCCTAAATGGAATAGGTTCTAACATAGCAAGTTCCTGTATAGGTTTCCTGTTTACTGGATTTCGGTTGCTCGGTGCCAATAAACACCTCAGTGGACTGTGTTTTTCAGGTTTTGCTCTCAAGTCGAGGGATTAAAGGTGGAAGCAACAGTCTGTCATAGACAAATACCCTGCACTCGTGGAGGTTGATGGCTTCTAAGTTGGGACAAAACCGTGCGAGACACTTGACCGCCCGGTCGGTGAGCTGCCGGCAGCCCTTGCTGAGGAAGCTGCGTATTTCGGAGCAGCCTCGCGCGAGCGCCTCGACGCCATTGTCCGTGAGCAGCTCGCACCAAGAGAGGTTGATGTGCGTGAGCAGCTTGCAGCCCTCGGATAGGTCCTTGAGCGCGAGATCGGTGATTTCCGGACACGAGTCCAGGTTCAGTCGTTGGAGCTTATTACAGTTCTGGCTGAGGTCTGCGCAAGTCGCGTCCGAGATCTTCTTGCACTGGCTCAGGTTCAGTTCCTCGATGTTCGGACAGGACTTGGCTAGCGTTTGCATCGACGCGTTGCCGATGCTCTGGCATCCCCGCAACGACAGTTGCTTTAAGAAACCGCCGCAACGCCGCGAGATATTCTCGATCACTGGGCCCTGCACGCAATTTTTCACTCGTTAGTCACGCTTGCACGGTGATGCTTACGTGCAAATGTTTGCAGTTGAATGATTCGAGTAAAAGTGTCCCGTGAAAGTTGAAGGTGACAACGAGAAAATGAAAGAAAGGGAAACGAAAGGATGTGAGGAGTGGTAGATTAGTGTAATAAGTGAGATAACTGTGGATATACAAACAGAGATACAGAACTTGAACCGCTAAACAAATGAATTTAAAATTTACAGCAATTTATGAAAATCTTAGAAAATTGTTTTCATACATAAAATGTACATAAACGATTTTAATAAAAAGCATGAATTTTAAACTGAATTGTCAGTTAATGTGTTTGAATTCCAGTAGCTGTTCTTGCAATTTTTCAACGTTTCATAAACATTATGTCAAGTATGTCTATGAATATATTAATATAGAAATAAACAAAATTTTCATTGGACAAAAATTAAAAAAATGTGTTCGATTCGTCAAAAAATCTACATAATGATAAATAAACCATTCAAAGACACAAGTTCTTTGCTTTTAAAGTAATATAAAGTAGTTAATTATGCAATAAGTTTGTGACTAATGGAAATTGTGTAATGTGGTTACGAGCAAGCCAAATTTTGTACCTCGACGTCTCGCTGGAAATCAAAGAGATCGATCCTCTGCCAGTTGGAACCGTCGAGAGCCAACACGTTCCAGGCTCTGTTTACTTGGGCACAGCGGCATAATGACCTAACATCCAAGTATGAAAAAATTCTGCAACAATTCAGTTTTCAGTCATTCACTGCTTAATAAATGTCAATTATTTACTATTATATATTACAAAAAAAAATAATGAAATGATAAATAAATATATAATAACGAAATTAAAAAAGTATAATAAAAATTGAGAATTTTTAAATTAAAAAATTATTAATTACTGACCTGAGTATCAATTCCCTTGGCAGTTTCTTGTTAATTGGGCCCTCATCATCGTGAAATCCCCATGTGATCTAAGAACAAAAAAAAGAAAAAGAGAAAAAATTATACTACAATTTTTTTATTCACTTTTTTAATTAACAAATTAAAGAAAAGTTATTTTGAAATTGTTTGCTTTTCAGAGTGAAAACATTTGCAAGCAAGTTTTACTCGAGTAATTATTTCTAATAATTAGTATTATCAATGTACAATAATTTTGAGAAAAATTTTTCCTCTTTCAAGTCTCTTTCTTGGGTACAAAATTTGTTCAGATTCTGTTTAAAGAAAAGTTATTTTCATAAACTGATATAAAAAGTAAGGCGCAAAGTTACAGATATAAAATTAGAAATCTTGTTTTGCACTCAGTGGAATGCGCGAGAAATTGTTGTTGCTGAGAGAACGATCGAATAAAATGTAACAACATATTTTTGCAAAAAATACATTCCAAAATGTGTCGAGTTTGTTGTGTGATAAGTGCTACAAGTTGAACAATTAAAAGAAAACTTAATTATATATAAAATAAAATGTAAATACAAACGTGTGGACAAATATTTGTAAATTTTTATTACATTTTATTAGAAATAAACAAATTTTATATACGTATATATTTAAATATAAATGTTTAAATAAAAAATTAGTCTAGGTGGTCCCTAAATTTCAATGTGATCTGCCGATGAGAGTGGACAAGAAATTCGTCGAATTTTGAATGCAATCAAAACAACTCTTGAATAATCAATCGTCATATTCAGACGAAATTTTCGATCGAAGACGCGGCTTAAATTGCTTCTTTCTATATCTTATTTTCGTGCAATTAATAGAAGGAACGAACCTGCATGTAAGACTGCTTCATAGTACTGACAGGATTGTTGTGAATGTGCGATTGGGAAGTATAATAATTGCCCTGATGATGGTGATGATGATGATGGTGGTGGGGTTGATGATGATGATGATGATGATAGGATGTGTGTTGCTGTCTCCACCATTGACTGCCGGATTCTTCGACTGGTTGTACCCCTTGCAAGACTTGTCCCCCTCCGCCCACTCCCACTCGACTAACTTTTTTCTACAACACAGCCCCAAATAATGTCTATAAAACATCTGCACAGTTTTGGTATTTTTTTCACAACTAGTGAAAAAAATACACTGAGAAAGAAAGATCACACAATCTCGAGATGGCAAGAAATAGATGGTGAACTCTATTTAGATTGTACCATCAAGATGGCACAATCTTCTACAATATAAGATGGCAACATTGTACCATCTTTTTTTTTACCACCTCGAGATGGTACAATCTTTTTTTTTACCACCTCGAGATGGTACAATCTTTTTTTCTCAGTGTAGTCTATTATTTAACGAAGAAGGAAAACGAGATTCTGTTGGTAGCCCGAAAGCCTACCAACAGGAAATTTATTTTCATCAAGTTGAGCACCATATTTTTCCTATCGAGAAAATAAAATATGGTTGGTATCACTCGTCTTCGGCCAGTGATACCAACATATTTTTCGAGTTACGGAAAAAAGTATAGCTACTTGTCTTAATGCAAATAAATCAATTTTTAAATAAATACACATATTCGAATTATAACTATTGATTGGTTCAAACAAAAATAATTACCAGACGTCAATTAAATTAATAAATAATGAAATTACAAATTCGCTGAAAGATTAGATTAGTTAGTTAAATCATAAGGAGAAATTCACAGCTTTTGGTAACGTTAGAGCTTAGAATCGCATAACGACTGTTACTTTTTTTTATTTCTATTTTTTTATATTTTTCTTTCTATTTGACAGTTGACAACACTGATTGATGCATCAATTGTTTCGAATCGAAGCACCAGTTCTCAATGCAAATCATTACGGAGCAATATTTAAATTTGCAAAGTTTTATCTTTTTTTTGACTCTTCTTGTTAACGATATAGATATCTTGTGTCGTTTTCTGTAAAATTACAATCGGTTAGTAACTCTAACATGAAAAATACGACTTTTCCGACTTATTCGGTGGTCTTATATTTGAAACAAAGAAATGAAACGCAAAGGATGCAGGAAAACAAATAAACCCCATATGGCAGACTTTTTTTTTAATCAAATGAAATGACTTAGGTGAAATGAGATTTTTTTTCCTTTCTGCAAACAAAAAGCGAAACGTCCGAACATGCGTTAGTGCCCGACGGCGCCGTCTGCGCCGTCTTTTGTCCCGCAAGCGACGCAACGCAATCGACGCCTCGCCATTTGTTTACGCCCGCCCTGATGTTTTTCTCCGTGTCTGCGGTTCGATCCGAACTTTAGAACGGAGTATTTTGCATTCCCTTCGATATTACTTCATTTTGTCTACGAACTAATTGCTTGAATTAGGTTATAATACTTTTTTCTCTATTATCTTATAATTTTTCAAAACATAAAAAAAGAGGAGTGTAAAGAAAAAAAAGAAACTCTATGACGATTGACATTTACTGAAAATTCTCGTGTGGAATATATGAATAACACCACTATAAATCAGTTACACGTTCTCAACATTTTACTCGCATTTTTATAACAAAGACAAACTGAATGGTGAAATTGAAATTCTAAATTGGCGCCAAAATCATATTATCGTGAATTGTACAAAAATTATTTCTGAAAATTGTCAAAGGAATAAAAGTACTCGATTCTTTATTAATTTTCTTCTAATTACATTTCAAAACGTAATTTTCGAGGCAATATTTTATGAAAAAACGTCCCATAGTTTTCAAGTTTATTTGTGCGATTAATATGATTACGTCGAAAACTACGAGAAGTTTTTCTCGTAAAACGCTAATGAACTAATTATGGTTTTCAAGAAGTAATCAAAGGATATTTAATAAAACATCGTGTTGGCCTCTTCTTTGTTTCACGTCAACTTTAATTATTATCATTTTCGATGATAAACCTTGAAATACCGGTAATGTAGAGATCTGCACAATTTTTCCAGCCAATCTTTCTTTTAACAAGCAAATTTTGCAAACACTTGTCTTCGACACATTTTTAAAGTGTCTGATCATGATGTAGATAGAAATTTTCAAAATCCTCAATCTATATTAATTTTTGCAACTAAAACTTTTGAGATATTAAATAGCTTACAGAAAACAGAATTTTTTTCATTTAAATAAGAAGAACGAAATTCGTCTTCTGCTTTTGTTAATCAGTTTTTTTATTATTATTGTTATTGTATTTTTTTTCACGGAACAAAAGCACTAATGAATGAACGTCCAAAGACCATAATAACAAGATGCACGTCGAAACAAACATGGCGTGGGGCCTCGAGCGCACGCCACGAGAAATTCGGTAGTCGCGACTCTTTCTGACTATAATTATTTTCCGTATACGTCTTTTGACTTTGATTGTACGTCTTTAATTATCAAAATAGATTCGCGGAAACATTTGGCCCTTCTCGTGTCTTCATTAAATGCAATTAAAAAAAATTAAAACCAAAAAGTAATTACGATTCAGTTTGCAACGTAATCTCAAAATCAGATTCCATTAGAGAATGCGGACCAAAACAAAAACGTAATGTAAACAAACCTGACAAAAGTGAAAAAGAATTATAGCACTGTAAAGTCAGGTGTCTCATTTTGAGACACATTCAGTAAATGGAATTTACAATAAAAAAAAATCCTCAAATTAAAACAGTTGCGTTTGTAACGAACATTGCAAAAAATATGCGAACGGATGTCTTAAATTAAGATGTCTCTTAATTCAAAACAATGTTACACTTGTATCCAGTCAAAAAGTTCAGTTTGCAATAAATGGAATATTCTAATAATTACTGGATTTCTTTTACCATAAAAGTGATCCACTTATTACAAGAATAGTTGACTCGTTACGAAGTGACTTTTTGACGTCTGTGAAATGTAATTCGCTCGAATATAATATAATCACGTGATTGCGATTTGTCTTTTTATTATTCCTATTATGAGTCAATAAAAGCGTCATGAAGCATTGCCACGGTGCGAACGCAGACGCGGCGCAGGCGCTTTTTTCAATTCAGGCGAAGAAAGAAAAAAACGGCCTTTTTTCGGGGATGTTACATTCGATCTTTGTTGGCAAAGACAAAAAAAGTGAGGCGATTTATCGCCGCTCGTTTTTGTCGCCCGCGTAACGTTTCGGCGGAACAAACTGATTTGTTTTCCACCGACAAAACAGTCATTTGCGAAAAGAAACGCAATTATGTCGCAAGTTTGCATGCGAGACGTCAAATTCAATGCGCTTCGTTCATGTCATTGACTGCGGAAAGTCGATTCATGATATCCCCGCGGGATTGTTTCTTCCCTATTTATTTACTTTCGCTCGGTCGAAAGTTATTGCAACGTTGAGTAGAACATTTATGAACGAGGCAAGATATAAACAAGGACGGCAGATGGGGAAAAGGGGGACAAAGAAACAAGAATACGAAGATGGTAGAATGGCCGGTTAATGATGAATATTTGATGCTGTAATGGACTTGAAAATAGTGTGCTAAATATTGATCAAGACGCTTGGTTTTCGACGTGGTCAGTTATATCCGAAGATTTTGCGATGAAAAGAAAAGTAGATTCATAGTTGTGACTGAAAATTCACGATTGTCTCGAACTTTAAAATCGAGCATAACAATATGATACTCGAACGATCTCAAGCGAAAAACAATATATAGAAATCGAAAATTATATTCGAATCTCGACATTAATCGAGATACTTTGAGATCTCGATCACAACGTATATCGAGATTTTACAAAAAATTGAAATTTTGGAAAAAGAGAAGCAAGATATTTCGATTCGAGATCTTGTACGAAACTCGAAATATATCGCTTTATCGAATATCGATACCTTGATTTTGTTAATATCTCGCACACCCCTATTTAAAATGTGACTGAAGTTCCAAACGCTTTTTTTTACCAACGAATTTGAACTTGGAAAAAGAACCAATGCACAAAGTACAATTTTGTTTACCATTTTTTATACAATTTTTGTTCAATTACAGAAATATGTAATATTAAATAAAAATCAATCATTTCAAAAATGTTCTTTTAATTTTTAAAGTTATTCAGTTAATTGTAGACAAAGTGAGGAATTACATTCAAAATTTTTCCAAGTTCGAATTCGTTGATAAATGAATCGTTTGAATCTTCCTCGGCGATAATTTAATTATTATTATTTTTTACTTTTTGCAAGTAATTTTAGTCGTGAACTGTTATCAAATGTTTACCATATCAGCTTGAAATTAATTGCTTGTTAAAATCTGATATTGGAACCCTTATAATGTCTTCCTTGACGACAGAACCACCTTGATTTACGTCGTTGCAAATTTCTAAATAGGTTTTGAGTATCAAAAAAGCGTCTCAAGTTATTAATGCAAATGAACAGAAACGCTTAAAACTTAATGGAATTCGTTCGAGTACATTTCAATATCGCAATTCAGTTTATCCTCGGTTTGTTTACATCCTGGATTTTATGACGTCACGCTGATCTTTTATCGCCCTTTTTAGGTCAAAAAATTTCCTTTCAGCAGATACAAGTTTTCTGCTTCAATTTTACACCAAAAGGGTTGAAGTAGTTTGGATTTATAACTTTTGAAGTAACTTTTTCTAATTCATTTTGCAGGCTCGTTATGAATGCACTTTTAAAATCGAATTAATTGAAATGAGTTTTTTATCGTGCGATTAAAAATGTTACGATTGAATATTAGTATTGACAAAAAGTGTAACAAAATTGTTTTACTCTTTTCTTCATGTTGAGTTAAGTTTTATAACAAAATAAAAACCACGTTCCAAAATGTTAAATTTAATTCACATTATTGGAACGTTTTTAGAAATGAATCATTTTTATAGTTCATTAAAATTTGCTGATCCATTTTTTCACCTGAAAAATAACAGCGAGATGCAATGAAGTTAAATAAAACTATAAACAAAGTTTCGCGCTACATTTCATGATTTGCAAAACGTTGCAAATTTTCTTCCTTTAGAACAAAAAAAAAAAAAATGTATAAGTGGATTATTCTCCTAATAACCGGATTTTACTTATTACAAAAATAACCCACTTATAATAAAAAAAGTAATCCATTCTTAACAAAGGGACGCTTTGAAACTATATTTTTTCTATTCCGATGTTTAAAAAAAAACGTTTTAAAATATGAGCAGAATAATAATTATAATCATTTTTCTTGGTAGTGAGTAATAAAATCTAAAAGCGGACGTATTTCATATGATTCCAAATAACCATTAATAGGTTAAGAAATATTATGTTTTAATAACTAGGTAGAGTAGTCGCGTCGTTGTGGTACGAGTCTGTCGGTTCGTCGAGTGTATACCTCGCGTTCCTCTGTACGTGTGTCGCCGTTTGCATGTCGTGAGTACAAACAAGTACGTGCGCGCGAGTATGTATTCGTCAACTGATAAAGACAATTTTATAAACATAAATAAAAAAATGTTCCAAGACTATTACCGTCGTGAAACGCAAACCAAATGAAAATAAAAAACGAACTTACAATGAAACTTACATCCGCATTCATTCAATCGATATTAACAAATAAATTGATTAATAAAAACTGAAATAATCAACGGGAAATCAAAATCAATCGGTCCTTCGATTCGCGTTCGTTTTCACAACAAATGTCCCATTTCGAGACGTTTTTCGCGACTGACTTTCAGTGTCCCAAACACAAAACATCTCTCAGAATGAGACACTTGCGTTCGCAGTGTCATTTCCAGATTGTCCTCTAATTTGCGAAAAGTTGCTAGATGGAATTGAAACGCGGTTCACTGCACGATAAGTAAGTTTGGATAATTCGTTTTGCACGGTTGAAAATGTTACGACGACTGCGACATAAACAACAAAGCCCGCTACGTAGATGCATTATCAACGTTTGGCGCCAGAACCGTGCGCGGTTCGACCGTATCGATTAATTTGACATTTTTATTCCTGAATCCCCGATAACGGTATTCGTGCAGGCATGCACGGGGAAAGGGGAGGGGGGACTGCGTTTGCGTTCATTAACTTTCCGCAAACAATAATCGTACCTGGACATTTCGCTCGACACTGTGGTTGATTATTCTCGCTGGCGCGCGCGACTTTTTTTTTTCATTTATTTTTATTTTACTGCGAGGTAATAAACAGAACAGTCCGATAATTGGTCTTCTTGGTTTTCTTACGACTCGCCGTCAATCGATATTAATTAACGGACGATTGTTGCGTAAAATCAGTTGACGGTCATCGCGCCGCTTTTTGTCCGAGGTCCAGCATCTGAGAGTTCGCATTGTCTCAGAATTCAATTTTCTGGGCGAGTCAAAGACCCTCGGAATTTGAGAAGGCAAAGCGGATCGCTCGTCGACGATTTAATGCGATGTTTCTGAAATATCGATATTTATCGATAGTTCACGATGAATATCGATAGTTATCGATAGGTTTCACTATCGACGTTTCATCATAATTTCTCATGATATATATATATTTTAAGTAATTACTACTCACGCAGTAGCTAAACTGATTACTTAATTATCAGTAAATTTTTCACATGTATTGAAATTTGTATTTAAAATAATATTTGACTTGATTTTCGAATTACATTTAATGTACGTTTTAAAACATTTTCATTCAATTTTTTTTCGCTAACGAAACAATATTCATATTTGTTACATATTTATACATATGTCCTTGTTTAATTTATAGGTTTAAGTAGAACATTATTAAATATCTTTCTGAGATCATCAACGACCCACCTTTTTCTTTGTAATATCAAACAATATTATACTCACTATTATATAATGCAAAAATATTGTTTTATCAAATAAATGGCACAGTAATAGGACCACTTTAATTGCTTCTGAATGATGTTGAATTATTTTAATTAAAAATTAATTACAAATTAGCGAGAAAAAATAAGTTCTTGTATGCTTAGGATATATTTTGCTGCGTATGATGTATAATAATAGTAATAATTATAATGATAATAATTATCTTATGATTAATGTGTTGAAATTATAATAGCTTTGAGATAAATGATAATAAATATTATATTATGAATGTAATGCAAAAAGTTTCTTATGCCTAAATTTAAATGATGATAATACGACAAGACCAATATTGCATCTGCATATTTTATTCATTTTTGAAGTGTAAATTTTGCCGGTTCAAACTAACATTTTAAAAGTAAACGAATTTATTTTTTTTATCCAGTTGGTATATTTACAAATAAATATATTTTATAAGAACTGCCGATTCATGGTGTTGAGTCGTTTAAGTGCTAGACAATTTCAATAAATCAACAAAGTTATACTTTTTCTTTAGCAAGACAGAATTAGATTTTACACTGTCACAAAGCCTTTTATTCTCATGTTTTCTAGCTTCGAATTCGTGAATAAAAATACTTTGGCGTCTTAAATTTAAATGGAATTTCATATTCTATTTCCCAAAAAAAGAAAACAAAAAAAAAGCGCGAAAAATCATTTGGGTCCCAGAGACCCATGCTCTGGCTTACTGAACATTGTTTTTTGCAGGCTCCAGAGTTACAAACAAATTATTTTAAAAATAACGATAGTATCAATATTAATGATTTTAAATTCCTGTTAAAGGCGGTAAAATTTGTTTTTCAATGCTCCAATTTTCAATGTTAAAGACACACTAATTGACTGTAATCAAAACAAGAATCACCCTCCCCCTTCTCCCGCGCTATCACCTCCCAAATAACCCGTTTAGTTCACGCAGCAACACGTCGCGTGAGCGACAGCCAATTGCAGCGAAGGTGCATTATTTATTGCAAGCTTAACTCGCGATAATGTCGCACTTTCGCAGATCGGTCCATTGAAATCAACGAAAACTGATTGCGCACAAAGACCCGAGGCGAACGAACCGACACTTTGTCCGGCCGATGTCGGGGAAGGGGAAAGGTAGCAACAAAAAGCGATGGAAACGTTACGTGATGGTGCTTCCGAGTTTGGCCTCTTGCCGTAAGAGGATTCCAGCTGAGCTCCCGAGTTTAAGGTCCGCACTGTGACGGGGCTTTAAAATCACAACATTCATTGGTAACCAATGAAAATCGACGAGCGGAATCCACGACGATCGCTGGAGATTAGAATCGTTTAATTTTAGCCCAAAAGCTACGAGGGATCAGTCCGGGGGTCACGACTTGTTGTTATTTATCATGCCCGCGGGAAAAGGGGAGCGCGAGAAAAGTGTTGGGGCATTTTGGACACCAAAGGGTAGAAGACAACACAGAAACGGACAACTGAAACGGACGTCTCGCGAAGTAAAAAAGAGTGGCCCTTGTTGGTCGATGTCAATCGAACCTTTCGCGGGCTAAGACGAGCGAAGGAGTCGAGGACGAAGGCGAGAACAAAGGATACGGTAAACTTGACTGAACGGTCGATGACGCTTAAAATGGAAGCAAGTACGTGCGGCGAGGCGAGCCTCGACTGACCGAGGCAACGGGACAAAGGAATTAAACGGGGCACTCCCCCCCCTGCGCTGCACCCAGGATGGCGCGAGCAAGGATAACGCCCGATATAGGTTATCGCTCGTATTATGTCCGACGACAAAGGAGCGCGCCCGAGGATTCGACGTCGGAGCACTCGAGCTGGCCGTAATAGCCGTCCCCCTGTCTGGAAGGGGGCTCCAAAACACTGGCCCCCATAGCCGTGGCGTGATCAGCTGTTCGCGCTCACGGCAATGACAACATTGAAAACATACGCGGCCGTCGGAGCGCGGGGGCCTGGCCAGGCCCCCCCTCGGCCCGTGACTTACCTCGAGCCTCGTCCGCCCGGAGTGTATCATCCTTTTGCGTCGCGTTATTTTGCAAGACTTCCGGGAATACCCGCACAGCGTACAAAAAATTGCCAAACGTTCGGGTCGCTGCGTTTCGCGACAGAAATGGCCGAGTCTGTACTGACGGCTCGCGCGCGCGTGTGGGTGAGAGGCGACCGGGAGGGAAGGGGACACGGGGGGAGAGGGGCGCCCGCTCTACGGCCGATTCCGCTCGGTCGGCGTCGGGCCGCGCGATTGGCCCGCCGCCACTGACTTGGTGACAGCGCGGCCAATCGACGGGCCCGCCGTCTTTGTTTACAAGCACCTCACTGGTGCGTTATTTCTGGAGCCGAGCGAGCCTGTGTGGGTGACACGCCGAGTGTCCCCTCACGGGGGACAGCTGCTCCAGCGGCTTTTGCTCGAGCCGGGCCGTCGCTCGGCAGTCGATTCGGGCCTATCGGACCCCCTCATTTCAGGGGGCCCCCTTCGTTTGGTCCTTTGTCTAAGACGTCGTAAACAAAGAATTCATCCTCGCCGTGGTTGACATTAGAAACGTTTGCTAGCGCCTTCAGAGATAGTGGCTGGTAACTTATCGACTGTTTGCGTTGTTGTCGACTGTGGGAAAGTTGTGACTTTTCGCACAAGGTAAGTTTTGTGAGTTATGGTAAGCGATGTTGGAGAGTAGCTGTATCTGTCAACGGTAGACGGAAGTGGTCGAAAGAGACTATATTGATTCGGGGATACTTGATGTAATGTGTTATCAACAAGTTGGAGCCTAAAATCATTAAATTTAACATATTTGATGGATGTTTCTGCGTCCTTTATACAGGGGATGCTTAAGTTCTGCCAATATGGCTTAAAGGACTTCGTTTTTTAAACAAACAGCGCGAATCTATATGCTATTTCGTTTCATAAATATCTCTAAATTAAAATAATGTTTATGTATTGTAGTGTAGTTATAAATAAATGTTCGGTTAATTAATTTAGAAGATACCGTGTATTTATGAAATGAAAAACGAAAATCTAAAACTGAGTTTGAAGATTATAATTACATGAGGTAAAAATATCAACTTTAATTTCCCAGCTATGTACGATACCTTTCGTCACAAGTGCAAAAAGATTTTTTTATAACTTTTTTTTAAGGAAAAATTTCGTTTTTTTTGCAAGAGTAACACAAAAATTAAAGTATGTCATGTTTAAATCGAAATTTCCATCAATGTAGCATAATTTCTTGATTTTTATCATTCTACATCTGATATTTTAAAAAAGATACAAATATTTTACCTAAACTGTTAATTAGTACTACGAAATTAAATACATTTATATGTATTAAAAAATTGTCGATTATTCATGTCTGATTAAATTCTACAGAAGTGCTATTTATAAACGATTATTTTTCTTTGTCCTTCGAAATGAGAAAATTGCACAGTAATACTCGAAGAATTGATTGGAAAAACGTAGAGTCGTTTCAAGTTTAAACACAATTTTATTTCGCCTTTTACACTTTCAGAAACATTTCGATCTTCAGTTTGAATTTATGTTTCTGAATTTGAATAACGTGATTAAAGGAGTCTGCAAGATCAGTTCATCCGGAAAATTGAGTTGCATAAAGGATGCTTAAATCAAAACGATTTATAAATGTAATATTATATAAAATGAAATTTCAGTTAAGCGAAACGTAATTACTTTGAATTCTTTTCTTATAAAAACTTTTCAACCAAAAAAATGTAATTTCCATTTAATTTTATCTGCTAGAAGGAATTCACTGTGTATTTCGATCAATATCACACAGATGTGATGTTGAATCAACAGCAACGAATTACATTGATGTTTTATACATTACATATACATATGTGAATAATTCATTCATAATAAAATTATAATAATTAATTAACAGTGATGGTTCAGGTACACAATTTTTGTTTTTGATATGCAAGTAAAGAAATATATAATTGAATAAAAAAATAAACATATAGACATATCAAGGTTATTAATTAAAATAGTTTTGTTCAAATACGAAATTAAAATAAACAATAGAACGATTTTACTACAATCTATTTTTCGGTCAAGGTCGTGATAGCTCGAACACCAAGGTATATACGATACCTGTACAAGTTTAGATTACAGTATGTACAGAAAAGTGTTTATTTATTGCTTAACAAGTCTTTTGTAGCTAACTATTAAATCTTTCAAATATTTACCAACGTCAATTAAAATGAATTAATGAGCTTAACTTGATTATCTCGTTAATTAAATATTTATTAGACGTAAGGAACTAAACAATAAAGTGTTTTTACGTTTCTATACTAGCACTGTCTTTATTACATATATTTTATTTTTGAGATACTTGCCGGTATTATATTCCATATTTTACAATCGAAATTGCGCTGCTTCTAGTTACATATATTTGACCTTCGTAAGTACAACAAAATTTGAATTCAACCATCACCATTCAACGCTCCAAAAC